>JAHDVE020011148.1:0-154143 GCA_022606495.2 Halesus radiatus
TGTTTCGGCATTAGCACATAATGGAAACAATAGTAAACGCTGGCTAAACACTGAACAACTGTGTTGCAATTCCTTCCATGTATCGAAGCCGACACCGTACCTAGTGCCGCAGTCGAACAAACGGTAACAGTTGCCAGTCCCTCGCCTGGTAAGCTACGATTGCGAACGCGAAAGTGTACATTTCTGTAAGAATGGCATGTCGCAGAAAGAAATGAATACTTTCAAAATACATACGTAATTGTGTTTGTAATCGCCGAGGCAGACTCGTACAACTCTCGGGCCATTGTTGTTAGTTCCCATACTCGCTTGCCTCGCTTTCCCGCTGGATTGGATTGTGGATTGTGTGTATAAATAATACTGCGGAGCAATAACACAATAACACAATAACACGACTGTTTGTCGTTAATTTAAAAATATATTTTTGTTGTGCCCAGCTTTAGGGTTTGGCATTACTGTACGCCACCTGAGTTTGTAGACCTATACCGTCGCTCAATTAGACTTGATGCAGGCAATATATACTTGCATTGTGTCTATTTGCTGGGCTTTTACTTAGTGCAAATGAACTTTTTTTAATCAAAAACGAAAATATTTCTTTAAATTTCCCCTCGATGCTGTATTTACAGCAATTCCTATTTATTTATTTAACATCCAGGAGTCTTTTACGTGAATAGTAGACACGGACAGATTCATTCTTAGTAGTGAATCGATTCAGTCTTATTCCCCAAGTCTTTTCACTCACCCACTTTTCTTGGGTTTTTGTTTGGCGAGTAATATTGTGTTCAAAGGCGAATCAATAGGGAACTGGCAGCTATACCTTATGGCTTCTCGGTTTTTGGCGGTAGATACAAAAATTCAAACGTTAAAAATCAATTTTCGTACGAAATTTTGATGTTATAAAAAAAACCTTTATTAAGTTAGACGTTTGACATTAATAAAAAAAATGTACTGGAATTCCTTATAGAAGAAAAAAATATATCCATACAAATTGTCCTTCTGACGGGTGTCGTTCAGTACGGATGACGTCACGCGCACATCCGCCTACTACTTCTCAGATTCTGCCCGTTTGGGGGACCTTTAAAAAATTCAAACTTTGAGAATTAATTTGACTATGAAAACGAACTGTAAAAAAAAATTAAATTCGTCTATTTAAGTTTGAAGGTGAATATTGATAAAAAGAATTTAAAATATATACTGAAATTCCCTGTTGGTTCGTTTTTAAATACAATATTACTCGCCAAACAAAACCTACGAAAAGTGGGTGAGTGACGCTCAACCACAGAAAATAAATTATGGAATCACTTGACACCCCACCATCGATCAAATATATATAACGTCGATGCATCCCAAGATTTTTACCTACACTTCGAAAATCCTCACCGGACTACTTACTGAAACTGACGGCTTGGCCGCGCTGGAACTAAAGGCGAAAGGATTTACCGCGGTCACCGAGAAATGAATTAGGAATTTGGGATTAGTGTCTCGCAGTGGCTTGACTAACTTGCGTCCTGCGGACTTAATACGGGCAGACTCGATATAAACAGACAAGAGTCGTAGCACCGGTCGTAGTGACTAGACGTCACAACTGAATACGGAATGCATTTCTTAATTCTTTGAATTATGGAATATACTCGTAGACTGCGATAGCGAATACGGATGAATTCAGAATTACTGACCGGGCGACTTGTGGCTGCTTGCGTGCTGGAGAATGTGCTGGCTGCGGATAAACGATGACCTATGGATATTTATGGATTACGGTGCGGGATAGTGTACTTTAGATTGAGTCCTGCACAATACGACAATATCTCCGGCGACTTGGCGGCGCCGCCCATTAGTATCCGCGCCGTAATTATTGCGCCGTGTGTTAGAAATACGGATGCAAGGACTAAGGAGTCAAGAATTAATTCCGTGTCAAATTGAGAATTACCCCGAGTATATCGTGAGATTGAACTTATTCATTTGATTAATTCATTCAATTTCGCCAATGTCTATTACATGGTATATCTTTTAAAGAAATTATAATTCTTAACATTAATGTCTAATCCAAAACTTCCACTACTTCCTTCCACTACTTCCTACCCGGAGAACTATTAAGGTTAAACGAAACCTAATACGCGCTCACAGATGGCGCTAATTTAAATATTTTTGAAAAAACTCTTTTAGCACCTAGTGCTTTTAAATATTGAAATGGATTGTTTGTTGGCGGGTATACACACGGAATATGAAATGAAATAAATTGTTATTGTAGATTCAAAGCTTAAGTCCTCCAAGAAACTTATAAAAATGCAATATATTATTGTAAAACTAACATATACCTTGATGATTTTTTTATACTTTTTTAATTACTGAGTAAATTCATATCGTCCTCTTTATATCTACTCAACTCCACCATAGTGTCCACTGAGACGAACTACAGCACAAACTGCTGTTTATATAGTTCACCACTAGCGCGTATTTACCGAACTGCCAATACCTATACGGTTCACTGATAAAACGGCACACTTTTAAAGTCTTTACAAGTTGGAAAAAAAAAATCTTAAAAACCCAATTTAACCTAACCATCATTTTTCATTCAAAAGTGTGGCTATTTATCATTGTGCCGAATTGTCCGGTTACCACCTATACAGACATGAATGTATATATATATATATATAAATATATTACCATATACCCATACAGACTTTTTCGACTTATTCCAAAAGTTCTCCGTCCTGCATCAAAGCAAAAATAATTAATTCTATTTTTAATTATTAATTATTTTTATTGAGATTTAAAAACCTCGTTGTAATATTTAATCACTGAAGAAAATAATATTAACATAACCTAAATGAAAGATGAAACCGGACAAAGGGACAGAAACTAAAACGATTTCAGTCGCATCTGGAACTCGAACCCAGGTCCTCTGCCTATCCGGGGCAACGCTCAACCGACTTAGCTAATGAGACCAGTTCAATTTGTGTCATCTTCATTGATATCATATCTCAAATTCAAGATTTGTGAATATTATTTGCAACTGAAATTTTTTTAGTTTCTGTCCTTTTGTCCGGTTTCATCTTTCATTGATGATTGAATAATTAATTCTATTTTTTTTCATGTTTCCATAAAACAGTTGTACACGAATATATTACAGAGATTACAGATGCGAACACATTACAGTAAATGAGAAATGGTAAAATATATACATAGACGAGTATTAAGAATAACAAATAGTACAAGTAAGTAAATATTTGTACAATCATACTTTAAACAATACTAAAGATGATAATTTATAGATATCAAACACATGTAATAAGTGAAAGGTTATAGGAAAAGTATATATTTGATAAGTATTTCTGTAAAATTATGTCTACTATTATTTCTGTAATGTTAACTAACTAATTTACCTACTCCTATTCTACCCTATTATTGTACGACATATGAGTATATCATGTTTGGAAGGCGTTCAATAAATAAACACAAGAAAAGAAATCTACAAATTTTTACATTTCTGTCAATAAAACAGTCGTATTTAATATATTACGTACTAATTCAATCCACTTCACAATACGCCATTATTAGTGGGGGGGTCAGCATATCTATATATATATATATATATATATATATATATAAATCAATGTATGTTTGTTTCTTTGTCCTCGATGTTCTCGAAAATCACTGGCCCGGTTTCGCTGAAAATAGCACAGTTCTTATTAGTGCCGGGAAGGTTTAGAAAGTACTTTGAATGAAATCCAATTTGTAAAACTGTTGCTATAACGTTTTAAAATTAGTATGAAAATATTGAACCCGCCATGTTTTATATAGGTTAGCCCATAGATATAACGCTCTGGTTAGCCACAGATTGCATATTCAAAAGAAGAAGGTTTTTTTGGGTTGAATATTTTCAAAATGGAAAACACGAGTAGGTACGAGTAGTACTTAAGAACTTTATGATTTAGATAGGTTTTGAAAAAAATAATCGTTTGGAATGAAATAAAATATTCAAATGAATGTTTCTTTATGTGGAGATAGTTACTTCCGCTGTCAAATCAATTTTGGCACCCAGATGACAGCAAGAATTCACAACATCATAACTTTATATAAACCCGACCATGGCCGGGTACACATCAGCTAGTAATACTAATAATAATAATTGACTGATTTATATAGCACCGTTTTTGTGATAAATCACCTCAATGGCGCTGTACAAATATTACTTCTTATACTAGCTTGAACCCAGTAAGCACTGTACAAAAGCTGATAATTAAAATTATTCTAAATAAACCTAGAGATTACTCCACAAAATTACTATTTGAAGAATTTAAAGTACCAATTTTCAGTGACATATTTAAATAAATGCAATACTTCAAATACTAAAAGAAAAGCAAAAATTTCAATTCATCTCGGAAAATCCCAGTAGATTTAAATACGTATTCTCACTAAGTAAAATCAACACTTCATTTGTGCAACACCATTGCACACACCAAGGAATAAAAAAAATTCCATACCTGAGAATATTAGACAAATAAAAAAAAACCTTAAATCGAGCAAACTAAAAAAATGCACGCTAGAATTTTATTTATTTATGTATTTTCTTCCAAATGGGCTTAACACATTTATCATTTTTTTAAACATTTTTTTTTATCACTACACTCGCTTTTTATTTCCACTCATATGCTACTATAAAATCGTACCGTTATGCCATACCTTAAATATCCCACGTCAGTACATTACATATATTATGATTATAACTACTAAATCAAAACTTGTCGCTATACACACTATTTTTTCTAGTATGTAAACCACCAACTATGTAATATTAAATGTAAACCATTTTATTATTATACATTATTTCAAGCATCTTTAGGAAACATTACTATGTAAACATAACCATGTAACTATTAGACTAGACTATTTTGCGTTAATTTATACCTTCTATTCCCCCTTCACGCCTCCCTTCATTTTCGTTCCCCCTCAAAACATTCAATAAGGAGAACTCTTGTGTGGTATTAATTGTGTCGCAGTTTTTTTAAAATACGTCTTTTCGCTGCTGGTTTTTCATGGTTGTTCATTAGATTGTTTATTTGATTGTAAAACGTAAATCAAGGTATTATTATTTGGACAATGCTGAAAGCCTACTTGACTTCCCTCTGGCCTGTGCCATTACTAAAGTCGGTCACGTAGCCTGCATACATCCTTATTCGCCCTTCTTTAAAATGGCTTGGCTTTCTTTGCTTATAGGCAATCCTCGAATTGCTTTCTCACATTTCTTCCATTTACCCGTAGATTCTGCAAATGTAGAGCCTGCAGCGAAGCGATGAAATTATATAACAAACACTGTACTCATATATCACCAAACAAACTGTACGTTTTCCTCAAAGATCCTTTCCACTTTAGGTTTTTCTGGCTCAACATTCTCTTCTACTTTCTTCGTCTATCTATTATATAAAAAAGAATTTCCACGGCGGGTGTGTTGGTTTTGTATACAAATCTACAGTTTTATTTCTAGCTTAATGAAATTTTGCACACTTGACCTACAAAACAAGAAGAAGGTCACTGTTTATACGAGATTTCGATATACCACCCCCATCCCCCTTTCCAACCCTTAAAGCCAAATCTTGGTACTTGATGAAATTTGTTTTTAAATATGCGCACTTGACGTTCAAAATAATAGGACAATTACGGGTTAGAGAATAGGAGTAGAGGTAGGGTTAGGAATTATAATACCTTACTCCAAACTATTAATAACCCCAGGCAACGCCGGGTACTTCAGCTAGTAAATAAATAAATTTGAAAATAAAACAATAACTTTGTTTATAACCACGAGAATTTTATTTAATTTTATTACGACCGACCGGTTTCGCTTAACATAAGCATCTTCAGGGTACAAAAATTAAACTGATCAAAAATACATAGTGTGTGCTTATATATACAAAATAGAATAAGACAGAACATAACATAGAACAAAGAAAAAATGAGATAGCATGAAATAGCATGAAATAGAAATAACCGAGTGAAAGAGACAGAAGTGCACATAATGGAATACCAGGGAATAACTAAACAGGTGATTATGGGATGGGAAATTTTACGAGATTATAGGGAATATACCTAATATTGGGCTATTGGACACATTTAGTTGATTATTAAGAATTTTATTTTTGGTTTTAACAGCTTTCTTTATTTCTAGTGATTCTAAATTATTCAATCTGTTTCCATGACCATTTTATGAAGAATATTAGCACCGGTGCTTTGATTGAAGGTATGATCTTTATCAATAAGGTGATTGGCGAATTCTGAAAAACCGTTATTATTTAGGCATCTAAGATGTTCTTTAATTCTAATATTGACATTGCGTGTTGTTTTGCCAATATAGAATGCTGAACAATCATTACAATCTAATTTATATATTCCCGAGTGACTAAGCTTGTCGTCTTTGAGTTGATTAAAAATTTACCTAAATTATTATTTGTATAAAATGCAGGTCTTAATTCAGAAGGAAGATTTTTTACACTGCAGGAAGAAAATTGATTAATGAATAAAATACGCCGCCATTGGTAACTAAGATTGTTAATAGTGTTAATTTTATGTGGATTAGCGAATAAGAAGTTTTTAGTGGCTATTTGTTTTTGTTTTTTACTTAAAATTGTATCAATTAAATCGGACTCATATCCATTATTTATAGCTATTTTTTTAATTAATGCTAGTTCGTTGGAAAAATTAGTATTTGATAACGGTATCGTGACCAAACGATGGACCATTGAATGAAACGCGGAGTGTTTATGAGAAAAAAGGATGATTGGATGTATTATGTATAACAATGTCGGTGTAGCTGGGTTTACGAAATATATTAAAATTTATTTTATTATTTACGACAGATAAGGTGAGATCTAAAAAGTTTAAGGTTGAATTGTTGCCTATCTCTAATGTGAATTTAATCTGCTGGTGGTAGGAAAAGTGACTGCTTTCTATCAAAAAAAAAAAAAAAAATAAATAAATTTGAGTTGATCCAAAACCCTGGTGGGTAGGATCAATAACTCTGTAACTAGCGAGGATCGAGTTCGATTCTCAGAATAAGAACCGATCTATTCCCCATTCAGGGAAAGTTTATTATCATAGTATCAACCTCACAGAGAAGGTATTGATTGAGGTTTCCTTCCGAGCCTGTACGTGTTACAGCTACCCAGTAATTTTCCTTTTATTTTGAAAGTCAAACGTGCAAAATTTCATCAAGAAGTACCAACATTCTGCTTTAAGGTGTGGGATAGGGGGATAGGAGGAGGTTTTTCGAAATCTCGTGTAGACAGTGACCTTCCTCTTGTTTAGAAGGTCAAGCGTGCGAAATTTCATCAAGCTCAGAATAAAACTGTAGATTCGTATACAAAACAAAGACACACCGCCCGGGACATTCTTCTTTATGTAATAGAAGATTGCTTGAAAAATAAGGTTGTTACAGCATTTTGTATTTTTTTCGCCCGCCATGTCAGGGATACCCTTGTGCTATGGCGAACGAAAATAAAAGTTTTTAATACTTTTACTTGGCTTACTTTTCTTCCACACAATATTATGTAACTGGTTCTCTCCTTTGGATTTGTCTCCACTGAGTTTCCCTTATTCATGTATTCTCACATTTCTCCTCGGCCTGTTTGTTCCCGGTTTTAATAAACGTCGAGTCTCCTAAACACCTGGGACCATTCTCATCCTCAATCTCATGGTGGACCTCATATTTTTTACATTCAATTAAATTTAACGACCTTGATAAATAGTATATCTTTTGATGTTCGTGTTGTAACATTTCCAAATTTTGTTTGTTTTTCAAACCTGCATATTATTTTTTTTTGGATTACGGAACGCCTAAATAAATATTGGAGTTCTTGTATTTTTGCTGCTGACTGTGTCTAATTGTTTGAGTTGCTTTTAATGTCAACATTTGTATTTTATGGGACCACCCAGAAGTAAATCATTACGTAGTAATCAGGATTGCCTTTGGCACACAAACTTGCGTATGTATCAAATAATTTAAGTGTATGACTCTAGTCACACAGTTAAATATATGGAAGGCTAACTAACTAACCATCACGCCGTTTCTCAGCAGGGGTAGGCAGAGAGGGCGGACCGCCAAACAACTCGATCTTGGCATACACTTCTTGCTTCATTCACATTCATACATCGTCTCATACATTCTCTTCTATTATTCCGACTTCTGACATGGCCCGACTCAAGTATTTGATTCACTTGATCGCGGCATGTCTTCCTCGGGCGTCCCCGGCTTCTTATTCCATTCACATTCGCGTCATACATTCTTCTTACACTCCTTTCTTCGTTCATTCGCTCCACATACCCAAACCATCTAAGCGTCCCTTTCTTAATCTTACTCATTACGCTTACATCAGCCTTGCATTCTTTACGAATTTAAATATTTTTAAATTCGTAAAGACATGGTTTTACCACAAATTCGTCTCAGAGATCTCATTTCTACGGCATTCAGTTTACTTTCATCCTTCCTCTGCCAGTTCCATGTCTCACTGCCATACATCAGGGTTGGTATCAACACTCCATTGTGGACTGCTAGCTTCGCTTCTTTGGACAACTTTTTGTTATATATATTATATGGAAGGCAATAGCAGGAAAGTACAAACAGCAAGAATATGAATGAAGTAGTACATTTTTAATATTAATATTTAAAGATACGTGTTCTTCTTGGATCTACATTACGTGCAGTTAATTGCATCAGCCACATATTCGTATGTATTACCACCTGCATGCAGTCATGCAAATGCATCGAATGAAAAACATAATTTTGTAAATATAATTTCTTCCGTGGTATCTTTGCTCTGTTGAATCTTTCTCGACTAGTTGTTACTGCTCCGTCTATTTATTATATGCTTTATGGAGCTTACAATAATGTTTTTAATTTGTTTATTTATTAATTACTATATAATTTTGATATTTTAAGAAGCTATGTAAGATATAAATATAAAATACATCTGTTATAGAATATTTTCTTAGTCCTCCTTACTAGGAGCAGTGGCGTGCAGTCCACAAAGGCTTAAAATCTGTGCCTATCCAAATAATAACATCGAACCGTAGAGAGAATTTAAACGATACTAGATTTTTTTTTAAGAACACGAATTTTAGAAATTGTTAAAAACTTATGAAAAATGATACAATAAAATGGTATATTTCTATATCGCCGTTTTTGTGGGAAAATCTCTTAATCACAAAGGGCGCTTCCCCCATTTACTCAGTTATACACGTTGATTTATAATAATGTTTTTAAAAAAAAAAAAATTATTTATTCATTCATCTATACAATCTCAATGTATTATAAGGGTTGGGGTACTGTACCTGTCTCACTAGAAGAACCTGTGTTGAGAGCGGGCAAAGTTTACAGTTTACAATGTTTTAGTATAATCAACTGAAGATGATAATAAAATAGTAGTTTTCAAATATTCTGTTCGCAATTTATACCGGAACTTGAAAAACTGCACATAGCCTGCCTTTGATCATAGAGCAATGTTCGCCACTGACTAGGAAATTCTATGCTGAGGCGAAGTAGGTTTTGGATATAAGGTTTTCAGCTACTTTTATATTACAGCTTCAAGGTTTGGATAGGGTATTTTCTGCAAGTTTGATGACTTTTTAAAATACTAGACGTTTTTTTTGGTAATTGCTTAAGTCAAGTTCTGCTGGACTCGCTGGAAAATTCAGACCTTCTTTATCCAAAGGTAGTATTACACTTAGCTATATTTATCTTGTCTATATGCTTTGCTCTGGTATAATGATTATGTGAGGTTTGTTTGTCTTTTTTTCTTTTTTGAGATGATGAACCAGAATATTTTTGGAAAAGATTTTTTGTATAATTAAACATCGAACTGCTTAAAGACTTCCCTTATTGACGTCCTTATTGAAGTCCGGACGCTTGTGGCAGTTCTTAGAAAATATCATGGAAGAAATGTATGGTCCTTACGTTATACGCGTCGTTTGTGAGAAAGAGTAGAGGGATACGACGGAGCTATCAGCGGTAGCTCTGTAAGTATAATCGAACACTGAAATTATAACAAGTTAAAAATATGTTGTTTTTTGTCTCTGTAAGTATAATCGAACACTGAAATTATAACAAGTTAAAAATATCTTGTTTTTTGTCTTCCTGTGTGATGTGGATGTAATGAAAGTATCATTATATATCTACAGATGCAATCGGGTGGTTGCCAGTTGTTAGTGCAAATTTTTGGATACGAAAAATCTATTGATTTAATAAAAATCGTCCATTCGAGTTCTTCTTTTGGCCGCCAACGGAGATAAGTATGTCAAGCTGTATAATATTTGATTGAAAAAAAGTTTTGTTCGTTTGTAAAAATCTGATAATGGAACACTGTATATTTAATTACAGTGCCTTATCTGGCAATGTTTTTCTTTCGCAACAAAATACAAAAAAAAATGTTTACACATTGAGTGTTGCTTTCGTTTTACGACCTACGGTTTTATTTGGAATTGCCAAGCCCATCCGGACCATACGCCACGGAGAATAGAATAGGAAATGATTTGTAATTATTACGTTTGAAGTACATGCAGTGGTATGCGAATTAATTGAGACAATCATTTTTTACTGTTATTGATAGATTTTATAGTTCATTTTCACAATTTTGAGTTAAAACTAATACTTTATATTACAACTCTACGCTTTCTTACATCTTTATTTCATTTTGGCATTGATAAACTAAATGAACAACAAATATTTTTCATTTCATCATCATGAAACCAAAGTTTAAAAATTACTAAAATCAGCTTTCTTGTGGTGCAATCCTTTTTTCTGGAACTTTTTTCACTATCGTCCATAAACTTTCAATAGGGTTGGGGTCGGGGGAGTTCCCTGAACATTTAACAACACTTATTTTGTTGCATTCAAAAAATGTTTGCATTTTATTGTGTTTGACACGGGGCTGCGTCTTGTTCTTAGGAGTATGCTGCTTTTGACAGCATACTCCTCAATTAATTAATTCGCAAACTACTGTTATTGTGTTCAAGGTGTTCTGACAGTCCGTCATTGACTGTCACGTCATTGATGAGTGCGTGTATAGTGTTTAGTCCGAGATTATACTATAACATGCTGTGTATCATGGTTCAGCTCAAAGATAAGATTTATTATTTTAGATTTGTGTTCATTTAGAATCGCAAGATGACAGGTTTTTTTAGTTGCTCATATATCAGCTTTTCTTTTTTTTGTCAATTTTTATTATCGATTCTATTTTATACGTCTACAATTTTAAGACGTTTTATCATTAAAAGTTGAGTTAATTTCACGTAGGTATTTCTTATCAGTCTATCAGTTGTCCTAAATTTAATGGGTATTTTCACTGTTTTATTATTTTTATTGTCGTAAGGTTTATGATAATGATGTGTTCGTGAATATGACGTTGGTAACGTCACGCCGGCCAGCGTCGGTAGGTTCCCAATGACAGCTGTCTTACCAGCCAGTAGCGTTTTCTACGTCATGATGACGTTGTAGCCATTTGGAACCGTTTAGGAATATGCCGTTTTAAATTGTTTTTTAAATCAACAATTATTAATGAAAATATTAAAATTACACATTTTTAGTACGATGATCAGAATCGGAAGATACTTTAAATCTACCACACATTTTGAACGGCATTCCTAGTATGTGACAACGGCCTCTGCATTGGCGACCGAATTCTTGTAGTATTGCATAATATTTATTCGAAGGTGTAAGCTATAAATCGCAAACAAGTCAAAATTGCTACTTTCCTACCCTAACATAAATACGTTTTTATATCGATTTCCATGTTTTAATTTCTAATTTATTTCCCTAAATGCCCTATAATGAACATCTTCACCGACTCCTACTACTTAGGTAATCTTTAGATCTTTGATTGTAACCTTAGGCATTTGGTTGCTAGAATGGAGTGCCGACAGATTCGTTATTGCTGTGCACATAGCGCCCTTGAGATGATTTTTCCACATAAACGGCGCTAAAGAAGTTTTATTTTTACATGTTGAAAGTATAACATAAATATTAACCTCTCCCTTTCCAACATTATAAAAATCCCTTTTTATTCAGTCACCTGTATTTTTTAATCAGTTTTTTTGAAATGAACATATGAATGCACTCGCAGACGAACGTGTATTTAGTAATAAGATTCACATAACAAAATAAAACTGATTATGTCCCAAATGAATGTTGTGAAGTCTGTCAGTTTTGCAAACCTTAACAATCAACACTCTATAGCAAGACCTAAAATGTATTTTGATGTACACAAAAATCCCTTTTTATTCAGTCACCTGTATTTTTTAATCAGTTTTTTTTAAATGAACATAGGAATGCACTCGCAGACGAACGTGTATTTAGTAATAAGATTCACATAACAAAATAAAACTGGTTATGTTCCAAATGAATGTTGTGAAGTCTGTCAGTTTTGCAAACCTTAACAATCAACACTCTACAGCAAGACCTAAAATGTATTTTGATGTACACAAAAATCCCTTTTTATTCAGTCACCTGTATTTTTTAATCAGTTTTTTTTAAATGAACATAGGAATGCACTCGCAGACGAACGTGTATTTAGTAATAAGATTCACATAACAAAATAAAACTGATTATGTCCCAAATGAATGTTGTGAAGTCTGTCAGTTTTGCAAACCTTAACAATCAACACTCTACAGCAACACCTAAAATGTATTTTGATGTACACAAAATCATAATCAATGTACTTTTTACCATTTATGTGGGAGACTAACTCACGATCAGAGACGATGTTGTCAATGATTTCGCGATTTAACTTTTTTGCATTAAGTAAGAACGTATCTGGTCGTAATCGTCCGTAAGCGACCAAAACACGCCGTATATAGTTTTTTCATCATGGGGCATTGTTTTTGGATCCACTTACATATTCGGAACGAACCGAGTCGCTAATAATATTTTGTGCATAGATGTGATTAATTAATATTGCATTCAGGTAACAACTTGATGCGTTGCTATTTGGATTAATTATTAAACATTATGGGTAGGTACCTGCACCTACCTGAGTGATTTTTCGCCTCCGTCGACAATATTATAATATGTATTTACGGAGTTTTGCAACTGTATAATAATTTATAATTACGCTTCTTATACGCACTTCCATAACATTTGCACAAACAATAAACAACATTAGTAAAATACCGTATTAAGTATGCAAAACAATCGTAATTACAGTTGGAATAATCGATATCATTGATTTTAATTACACAGTCATGTCGTTACCTTGAATTCGTGCCACATATCAACTGACTGGAGAACCATCCTGTGGAATGATTTGGTAGTTCCTAACAAGGTATTTATTTGTCCATGATCTGTTTGATCTTTGAACATTGATTAGATTCCTCTTGGCATTCCTCCTTAGCTAATAATGTAATATGTAGGCCATTGTTTCTCTTACTAGACCCCCCCACCCCAGAACGATACAGTTACAGAACTATAATTAAATATTCGCGAGTTGATTGAAAAATTAACACATACTAAACTTTATAGTAGTTAGTTACAAAACATTAAAAATATCATTTTTATTAAAGGGGGAAAAGTTACTCTATTTCAGATTATACAGGTTAAATTTTAAGAAGATTAGAAGTAACAAAAGATAACGCCTTTTATTATAGTGGCGAATGATATGAACAGATATAAATATGACGAATATTTAGAACGAATATATTATATTATTATTAGCATTATTTGGAGAATATTTTAAAAGTCATAACTAAACAACTCGGTAACCACGTCTGTAGTGTAAGACCAATCATAAAATGAGGGAAAACAAAGGTAGTAATTTATAGATACATCGGACGTAGTATTTCTTACGATAGCAGACGACAAACTGTGTATTTTTGAGTGCCTCCCTTTAAATGTTACCAATGCCACGAAAAACATTTTGCTGATCTTTGTTTTTATAAAAATATTAAAAACGCCCTCAACACATTTTGCCGACTTTCCAACATTTGCAGTAGGTACCTACCTACCCATGTTTTAGAATACATAACTACACAAAAACAATTTCCTAATGGTCACTACACATAGTAATATAAAATAAATAAGGCACAGCTTGACACACTTATCTTTGCAGGTGGCCAAAGGTGGAACAAACGAACAATTTTTTTAAATCCAGATTTTTGTTCACATAATTTACACTAGCAGCGCCACCGATTTCGAAGTTAACGGTCAGCACCCAAAAATACACACTTCGCATGTTGTTAACTCAAGAAATACTACGAATGATTTATCTGGAAAATCTATCCGGGTAATTACAAAAATGCATAAGGTTTCAAAGGACAATAATCCTCAAGCTGTATTCTTTTAAATTCTATTTAATACTTACTGAAATTTTAGGTAAAACGTTCAAAATTGTTTTCACTGGTTTTAAAACTATTTTTAGAAATTTTGGATGTATTTCGTAGAATTTTTATGTTTACAGTTACAATTAACTCTTTTTTATTTACATTATGGATTCTTTTATAACCCTTTATCTATTTAGGGCTTATAACAATATCCTAGGAATTGTATAATACCCTTCATCTTTTCTATCTAACTGTTTTTTTTCTATCTAGTACTGCGGCGCTTTGGCCTTGTTTCTATTATCATATCATGGTTTGATTTACTTCTCTGAATTTATGTTATATTACTTGTGCTCTTTGGGAAAAGGTGTCAACTGGATTAATAACTCTAAACAAGGAAAGGAAAAATGACAAACATTTGGTTATAAACAATTTACTAAAGTTTCCTTTTGTACTTATTGAATAAAATATATTTATTATGTTATTAAGTACTTGCTGCATCCCCGAGTTTCGTCTTCGGCTCATACATCTCAGTGATACGCAACTCAATCTTATCAATATTACCCAATAATATTAATTTTTTTAGTACTCAATTTTAAACGCATTTTTTTCCTCATATCACCAACCAGTACCTATCAAACATATATTATACATAATCTCTTTAATCTTAATTATTATACTTTTTTCTAGATATATTATATTATAATACTATGTCCATACTAGCCTTTTTCCCTTCTATTTTTGTATAATTGCACTTAATATGAACTAAACTTGTCAATTTGACTGCCCTAAACGGGATTTGTTCCTAGTTGGGCAGTCAAAACTTTCTTAAATGTTGATGTTAAATAATGTGTCTTTCAATTAAATAAATATTATTATTAGTTTGAGGATATTTGTCTTTTAAAACCTTATACATTTTCTTATCTACCCGTATACAATTTACAGATAAATCATTTGTGGTATTTGCTTGAGTTAGCAACCTGCCAAGTGATGTTTAGGGCCATTTTTGAGTGCTGGTCCTGAAGTCGATTTGTACTGTATAGGTGTTATAATTCTGTAGTGCGGCCCTCCCTGTTTGCTTCTCGCCCCGTGCGCCCTCTGACCCCTATGCTGTAATTACGCGCCCAAGTGAAGGATAAGCCGCTAATAGCTCATTAAGAAACTCATTTGTATTCATAATTAACCCACCTCACATGCACTTTTATTGCTCTCGAGGCCGCATAACTGCGCGTGTAACAACAAACTTCGTAGGTAGTCGCATCGATGGTCGACCGTATTAAATGATCGTCTTTCTTGTGATGTGCATGTTTATAATATTATTGTACGTTGTCGTTTAAACTGAATTTAAAGTGTTATACGGTAACTTGTTAGTGGATCGAATTACCGTTAGAGTAAATTTTATACACCAGATGTGAACTATCGTGGATAGTACCTATTTTAGATTTTTATAGGGAAAATGTTGTTTTTCTGTTTTAAATTATGATAAATACTACATTCTTGAATCCTTTGCTTATTTCTTTCTGAAATCTGTAAAGCTTGTATATTTAGCCTTGATTAGGGGTTCCCAAATCTTTTACATCAGTGGTCCGCAACCCCGGGGTCGCCAAAAAAGTCAACAATGTTTTTTGTACTAATTGAATTTTATTAAACTCATTTTAACACCTACATGACGATTCGTGACAAGTGACAAGATGATCGATTACGACGAACGTGTTTTCGATTAATAATTATTTATTTCATTCGTTATTTCTAATGCTGCAAACTTACACACAATGCGCTCACCCGCGCATTCCCCACTTTCTTTCTCTCGCTCTCAGTTACTTCCTGACTTTCGTTTTATTCTTTCTTCGTTCAGTCAGTTCAGTTTAATGCTTGTTTTATTTCATGCTTACAAAAATATATAAAATGTATACTTTACTCTCCTATTATTTTAGAATAATTGTATACGAAATGATGAAAAACAGATAGAACCAACTGTTACCTTGATATCTGTCTGAACCAACCTTTGTGTAGGTACCCTATAAATTTGATTTTTTTTAAATCTTCTGAGGTCACTGAAAAGCCATCTTTGATTTTGGGGTCGTGCTCCAAAAGGTCCCGGGCCGCTGTTTTAAGTAGATCGCTACCTGTATTTTTTTTACATAGAAAAATGTTGACGACCCACCGCTACCCACTTAGTTTTAGTTGATCATTTCCCCGGGGTATTATGCCGACTTATTTGTATGTGAAAATTTGTTTTACTTCGAGAAAATGACTAACGTTTGCCTCACTTTTGGGAATACCTTGCACACGTTTCATATAATTAAGGTAGCATGAACATTTTTTACGACGTCCCTTAAACGTCTTCCTCTTATGTAAGAAGGGATAGGCCGTGGTCCAGATTAGATGGTCGATACCGTCTCGACGAGCGGCGTTATTAACAGGGGTTTACAGCCTCCGTGGTCGTTGGGCAGGATACGGAGGTAACGGAGGGGCTGCCGCGACCCACCGCACCCGTCCGGACTCACCCGCGCCCCGAGGTATCCATCACTGTCCGGCGTGAGATTGCTTTCAGGAATTTCGATTTCGCACTCTTTGAACTCTCCTCCGGCCATTTTTAATAATATAACATGCATTGTAACACACGCCTGTCGCGAAAGAACTCTAGAAGATGTGTTATAATCGCAATGATCAGTCATCATGGGAGCACTAAGTATCGCCCTGGTGAAAGACCGCCATTCAGGATCGATACGTTGCTTGAAATGTCTTTAGTCACTCAATAGATGCAAGACATAAGTCCCTTCCATGTCGTTTTGAAAGAAACCTATTGTATCCACTGACTTGGTAGCTTTTGGTTCTAGCCCCGAGAGACGATGCAATTTTTTTATATTTAAAATTTAAGCAAAGAATGGTCAGACTTTTGAATCACTAAGCACGCCCACATCGCATTTCTTGTGTTCTTCTTTATTCTATGCCTTAAGCCGTGGTTGGTGACCAGATCTGAATAGTCAGGTGTTGCCCAACCTTCATCTGCCAGTCTCAATACATACCCCAATTGGGGATGGACAACTGGGAGCAGCTGAGAGACTTGTATTTTTGCCATAGTAACCACATTTTATAATGAGTTCACTATGAGGTATTCAAAGCCATGATAAATTTCAAATGCAAATTAATTACAGTCATCTTGGTTAGTTAGTTAGTGTGTCTGAAGCCCCATTCGCAAAGGAGTAAAATATTCAGCGCCGAGACAGGCGTGGGAGGTGGCGCTCGGGCGGTCACATCGAGTGTGACACGCTTTTTTGGTGCAAACATCAGTTTGACAAACAAACAAAAACTCTCAAGTGTTATTTTTTAAACACACTGTTTACACGAGAAAAAATAACACTTTGATAGTACAATTTTATTTATGTCGGTCGTAATCTAATTCGAGTATATTTTATGTACTCGTAAGTTTGTTTGTTTCATGTTACGCATTATCTCAGCGTAGGAATGAGTTTTTTTAACAGTAACAATGTGGTATACTTCAACTTGATCACCGAGGTCACCGAAGGGAGCAAAGGGTTAAAATAATGTTTAAAAACGAACATTCGTCTTCACTTACAAAACGTTCCAATTTTGGGTTCGGTGGGCTTCGTGATTGCTCTGGCTCGATGCTGTGAGTTCGAACACTCCGGTGCTCTTTTGTTTTGTACAACGGTTCAAGTTCCAAACAACATATTAATATAAAAATAATTTTATAAAAAAAACATTTCTGAAAAAACTTATGAATAGTTAAATAACTTATGAATAGGAGCAAGTGAATGAGTTTATGAATTTTGGAAGTATGTTTACTAGAGATGTAAAGGCTGATGGAGGATATTGAATGATGTGGTTAAAGGGGTAGGGGTAGGGGTTTGGGCAGGGGCAGGGTCGGGAGGATGGGGGAAGGGGTAGGGGTAGAGGTAACAATAAATTATATTATTTGCTACCTTAAAATTACACCCTATTTACTATAATTCACAACCTCAAAACTTAACTCCAAACCATTCATAACCCCGAGCAAGTGTGTTGTGTGTGCAATAAATGCGCACACACAACATTACACTGAATTACACCTATTAATGTTCTTGCTCTAAAACAATTGGCTATCGTTTTTATTCCGCCGCGAGCAGCAGTAAGAGTCAGGTTAATGAGTTGGCAATTAATTATTTGTTTTACTTTGGAATTCCGCGCACAAATTACCAGTGTCCAGCTGTGCTAATTGCTCGTTAAACTGACATTCATTGTTCTAATATTCAATTATTCGCTTTTCTAACACGACTTTTCCATAAGCTGAGAACGAATACGATCATCCGTTCCTTATCTGGTACATTTCTAAGTAAAACCATGTTGCAGGGTCATAAGCCACAATCGAAGCAAATAATTCATAGAGATGCCTAACGCGCAAGAGGAAGAAACTGGAATAAGGGGGGCGAGCTAGGCGTGCCACCAATTTAAGTAAAACAGCAAATAAGTATAAAGGTTTGGCTTGTTTAAAACCGAATATTTTGTTAAGTATTTTTTTTTTATTAAAAGAAAGACAAATATTCCCTGATTCCGAATAACCTGACAATATTTGAAATTTTCCTACTACCATCGAAGTATGCGGAAGATGTTGCTTGTGTCGTAATGGAGGACTTAGCCAGCCGAGTAATTGAACTCACAACGCCTGGGTGAGACCCAAACGCGATGCCTACTCAGCCACTGACCTTTAGTTTCACTCTTTTATAATTTCCTTACCGCAGTCAAAATCACGCGAAACAAACGTGGACGGCAGTGAACTATGCTGGTGTCGTAATGAGTGTCACGTGACTTTTGCCTCCAGCTGTCGAAATGGTACATTAAGGCAAGTTTATTAATTCTGACGTCACTGGTAACAATGTTGAAATTTATTGTTTTATGTAGGCGTACTGTTGATAGTTCCATTGTAATCTTTTCTTCTCGCATACGACACGTGCGAGAGAACATTATTTGCCATAAAACCGTTTTATAACATCTCCATCTTTTTTAATAAATGACGCATGTACAGAAAAGTCAGATAAAAACGGACCTCTCATCGGCAGGGTCACGGGTACGTTCAGGATTTCCCCCTGATTGTCCGGTTCAGTCCTGATCGTCCGGATTCAGCCCTGATCGTCCGGGTTTAGCCTTGGCTGTCGGTTTTCCCGATATCTACACAATATATTATTTTTATGTTGGCGCGGTTTGCAACAAAGATCCTGTATTGTTTATTATAAACTATAATGTCTCTATGGACCTTTATCGGAAAATTATCTTGTTGCTAAGCTACCTATTAAGAGAGTGAATAATTATTGGAACAAACACTAGTGATGGACATTTTTATAATCGAAATAAACTTCTCTAAAATATCTTTGTAATCGAATCATATTCCGAATTAACCGTTCTTACATTACATCTTCATAATAATAATTGGATGATTTGTATAGCGCCGTTTTTGTGAAAAATCACCTCAAGGGCGCATCGAATAAAAACAGCGATATTAAAATTGGTGTCTGAATTTAAACTGCTTCGATTATTTAAACTATCAATTGAACTACTATAAAATTTATTAATTTAGTTGAGTTATCTCATATATAAATTTCGAGTATATATTTACATTTATTTAATTTTTTCCCAATATCTCGGCGCTGGAATGGGTTACGGGGTCGAATTAAAGACAGTAAAATGTAGTTTTTTAATAGTACCAGTGTGGTATACTTCTTCTTGACCTCGAGGTCACCGGAGGGAACAAAACGTTAAATTTATGTTTAAAAAAAAAACTAAATGTAATGGGAACAAAAATGGTACATTCGCCTTCAGTTACAAAATGATCAAATTTCGAGCTCACTGCTACGAGTTCGAAAACCCGGATACTATTTTGTTTTATTCTACGATTCAAGTTCCAAACAATACGTTCATAGTTTAATTTTACTTTATTTAAAAAAAAACATTTGTGGACAACTAATGAACTTGGAGCATGTGCACGAGTATGTGTATTTGTCAAGTATGTTTACAAGAGATGTAAAGGCTGATAAGGATATTTAATGAATGATGCGGTAAAAAGGCCAGGGGTGGGGGTAGCTGTAGCTGTAAGGGCAGTTATTGTTTTAGTTCTTAACAATAATACTATTTCTACCTTAAAATTACACCCAGTTTACTAGAATTCAAAACCTCAAAACTTAACTCCAAAGTATTCATAACCCCGTGCAATGCCGGGCACACGTAAGCTTCTATTTAATGCATTTGTTCCTAAATTTAATGTGCTCATCGCTAAGTACAAATATACCTACAGTGATTCAAAGTTCGAAGTAGCACAGTGCCAGTATATTGTTACCGCAAAGATTGAAATAACACACGATCATACCTGTTTTTGCTTGATATTTCGGTGCGATCCTTTTACCCTAACAAGGAGCTCTCTAGTCTACACACTATCCCTTGTGAATGGAACTTTGTGGGCCCAAAAGCGCGGCGTTTATAGCACCTTGTACAAACAGCGTTAAATCATTGTAAAACCCTTTGGGGTAAGTTATTTTTTATCCGGCTGTTCGATCTCGAAACTTGGGCCTCAGGTGCGTCGCGCGCTGACATCTAGCGGCCGCTCGCCGAAGCTGGTCGCAGGAAGTCGACAACGAGCAGGCTAAACGGATGCTTTTTACTTGGTGTTTTTTTTTGTTTGTTATGTTATTTATAAGGTGTAATAATAATTGTAATGTAGTGAGCACAATATGTACTGAACTTGGACTGATTTATTGTGCAATAATGCACAATGCGATGACGCAATTGAAACTTGGCGGTTTTACGTCATTTTAATCAATAATGCAAAAATTATAACGGTTTTTCCCCTCTTTTTTAATTTATTTTTAGAATTTTGTTACGGCAAAATATTTTTTTTTATATCACCTCCTAGTAGTCTGCCTGACTTTGCCGTAGATTTAACAATATTTTTTCAAATCTTTTTTCTTATTGGACACTATTCGAATAATTCTTAAAAAAACAATGTGGCGACTTGTCTTTTTTGACTGTTAGATTTATATTTCAAAGCTCCATAGCTTGTTTTGAAAATGACGTTGCTAGCTCAAAGTAATTGCGTTGACTTACAAATTTTAGAAAATTGTTGTCCGTATTTCATGACGCTAGAGATTGCTATTCGAGTTTTTTTGCTCTTTCAAACTTCATACAAACATATTATCTACATTATAATTCAGATTGTGTGGATATTTACATAAAAAAGTCTTCAGGGGGGCACTCAAAAATACACACTTTGCTATTTTGCTAACGCAAGAAATACCACGAGTGATTTATCTATAAAATTGTCACGGGTAGTTAGAGAAATGTAGAAGGTTTCCAATAATGAAAGTCTTGATTCTGTCAGCATTTAAGTTCTATGTGAAATAGGTACCGGAATTTTAGTTAAAACTTTTTAAAATGCCTTTAATTGTTTTCAAAATGTACATATTTTCAGACATTTTGGCATTATTTCATAGAATATAAAAGATTACAGTTTTAGGTTTTTCATCATTGGAAACCTTAGACGTTTTCCAAACTACCGGGATATAATTTACAGATACATTATTTGTTGTATTGCTTGCGTTAACAACCTGCAAAGTGGTGTTTAGCGCCTAACTGTGCACTCATTCTTTAGTGAAGTATTTCACGTTTCACAAGTTATTTGAACGTTTTTCATTAATTTAAATATAGGTAGATGCCTACCAATAGGTCATGTAGGGAATCTTCCCTAAATATTTTGTTTTCTTAATTTATTTTAAGTGCAGGTTTACCCACGAACCTTCCGAAACGTCTCGGATTCGTTCATTACCCTATTGTACATGTATCCAATATTCATGTGGGTAAGTAGGTACAGGTCCCATGTCTCATTGTCATTGTCCTGTATAACGTAAAGGCGAGGTTAGAAACGGAACAGGAACGTTTCCTAAATTCGTTTCTAGCACTGGTTAAAACTCCCAGAATCGGTGGGCATTCTTATCAAACCATTCACTGTACTGATGTACGCATTGTGTCGTGAAAGTTGCATTCTTGGGCCGCTCGGAACGGGCGTTACACAGATAAGTTCTTTCAACGAAAACAAATGAGTGCACAACTTCATTCATTCCAATTTAAAGAGCGTTATTTTATGTTACTTTTCTTGTTTTGACTCGGAGATAAGCAACTGCAACACAAAACAAATAATAACGAATCCAACCATCTCCCTGGTTACATTTTCTCCTTTTGCTGCCAGTCGCGTGCGGTGAATTCTTTTTCGATTTTAGTTTTTTTCAGGAATTGGTTTTGTTTTTTTGTCTGTTGTTTCGATTACTTCAAGGACAACACTGTCTGGAGGTAATTTTTTTTTAAGTCTATCCTTACGTACTAAACTTTGAAGTAAAATTTACGTTTAAATTCCATCTAAAATGCTTAAAAAATAACGTATTTGAATTATTGTCAATAGTACATTGTTTTTATTTATGACGCTCATATGTGATTTTTTTTAAAAATTAGTTTTTACTCTTTGTATCAGATGTCAATATCTTAAAAATATTATTGCCGCGTTCAGATTAGGAGTAAAGACACTCCGTCAAGCTTTTTCATGTGTCGGAGCTTTCTGCAAACATGTTTGACATTTATGTTGTAAGCGTACTCGAAGATTTTTTTTTTTTGAGAATTTTCGCTCAAACGAAGAGCTGAGACAGACTAATCAGAATTATATCAAGTACATTTTGATAAAAAAAATATTTTATGTAGTTTTTTTTTCAATAAATACGTTGCTATTGCTACTTTCATTCAAGTCTACAAGGGCGTGTCGAGATAAAACACAAAAATCACATTTGAAAATTAAATGCCGCCTGAACGAGTAACTAAAATCTAATAAAAAATATCGCCTAGTCATTATTAATGCCAGAAATTGGAAAACGAAAACCGCCAATTTTCATTCGCTCTAGATAGAGAGGAAAAAAATCTGAAGTCTATGTATTTTCAAATATACGTATGGTACGAAAGGGTTAGTTAGCGCAGGTACTTGATCTGTAGATAACTTCGGCTTATAAAGATTTTAGTTAGTATACACCTTAGAGTAACAATATTATTACTCTAAGGCTGCTCTCTGACGGTCCGGTGAGGAATGAACATTTCACTCGCTACTGGAGACACTGCGCAGAAAAGTCCCACAATGGACTGCGTTGCAAACCGTTATCTTACTTTAGGAAACTTGACTTTTCTGTGCAGTGTCTGCAGTAACGAGTGAAATGTTCATTCCTCACCGGACCGTCAGAGAGCAGCCTAAGGTATACACACTCCACAGGGTCAAAGAAACGTTCGGTTGAGCCTTGTACTGAACACCCGCTGTCAGATTCCTAACAAGCAAGGGAGAGCAATAATTACACCGCGCTAAAAAAAATCCCTCCTCCGAACGCAGCTTAAAACTAGCGTGAATAACACAATTGTTATTTAAACGAAATTAATTTGTTGCCTTGTTATCTACTTTTATTTTTAAGCATGTCCGATTTATTTTTAACTTTATTTTGGACCCAATTTTTTGACGTAAGAGAATAAATATAATATTGCGTATTCCACGTTAGGTCGTCTTATCAGGACCACTCGAAACAATAATAATGATGTGCCTACAATTATCAATTTGTAACGTATTTTTTTACTTATTGGGAAATTATCACATAAAATTTATGCGTGAATATAAAATTTTTAGCTTAGTTTCATATAACTTCCTGTTTTACCCCATTTCATCTCAACACACAATATTCATAGCAATGGCATTCTTGTTCGGCATTCACAAGACTTTTAGAATTGGATTTTAGGTAGGTATATAATTTATCCCTTACAACATTCGCATTCTCATCGTAATGAAAACTCCAATGTAGTATTAATCTGAAAATTAAAAGTTTTCAAAGAAGTTTAATACCTAGTTGTATGCAAAACAACACAACATAACCCCACTTATCCATTTTGCCTTGTTGGATTGGATTAGCGTAAATCTTAAATCCGCAACTCGAGTTTTGTCATTCCAAATTCAAATATATCACGGGGCGCGGGCACCTGCGCGGCGCGGCACATGCGCTGTTGCCAAGTCACGGCACTACACCAACATCAACATCAACCTCACAGCGGCTGCGTTCCATTCACGCCTAGCAACACTGAATCATTTTTATAATGTGTTTACTTGTTTTTTTTTTGGTATACGAATAAAAGTCGTATGTTTTAAGTTCTGCGCGATAAGTGATTTACAAATCATTGTATCAAACTTTTACATATTTTAAATTATTATCATCTGTCAATATTTATGATATTGTAAGATTTATTAACATTATAAGTGTACCACTGATCTCTACAGTGGAGCTATCGGCAAACTCTTTTATATGAATTCTTGAAATGAATGTACTTTCGACAGTTGATAATTCTTTCAAATATTTTAAAACTTTAAATATTATGCCGCTATATTTTATAAACTCGTTTATTCAATGGCTTGGAGGCCAGTTCCTATGATTTAGACTACTGACAGAAAGAATATTGACACTTTATTTATTGCTAGAAATTGTTGACACAATATTACTTGAAGATAAGAATTCATTCAAAAACATACAATAAATTTGTTTCCACAATAAAACTCATCGCAGTAGCTTTCTCTCGCTCGCACAGCGGCGTGTGCCGCGCGCCTGCGCTTGGTGTCTGTCTCGCTGATAACTCGCCGCACAGTGGAACAAACATTACTATTAGATAAAATTAATATTATTTTTTTAAAATATCCATTTGTTCGGAAATGTGGTATCAATCAAAATTTACGAAGAATTTAAATAATGTGAACATTATTTTTTTTTTCATAGCAATAGTTCGCGTATTTCAAATTGTTAAGGATTGTTACTTGTTTACGTTACACGATTTTTTCAGAAGACATTGTTGAATCGTTGAGTTTTGCGTGAGTTTTGACAGAATTCAAGAATGTTATAAAAAATGTAAAACGCGCAACAACGTATATTATATTTTTGCATTGTTTCTTAGACGATTAACAGGGTAGTTCAGCTTAAATGGCTTTCTGCGTTTAAATGGGGTGATCACTATAAATTTAAAAAAATGAAGTTATTAGGTAAATTTGCATTTTTGTAAAAATCATAGAACCACACCCCAAAAAACACCAAAATAACTCCATCTTAGTACTTACTTATCCTTCATAACTAACTAACTAACCAACTAAACAACACGCCGTTTCTCCGCAGGGGTAGGCAGAGAGGTCGGACCGCCAAACAACTAAATCTTGGCATACACTTCTTGTTTCATTCACATACATACATCGCCTCATACATTATCTTATGTTATTCCGACTTATGACATGGCCCGACTCAAGTATTTGATCCACTTGATCATGCCATGTCTTCCTAGGGCGTCCCCGGTTTCTTCTTCCACTCACATTCGCGTCATATATTCTTCTTACACTGCTTTCTTTTTTCATTCGCTCTTCATGTCCAAACCATCTAAGAGTCCCTTTCTTAATTTTACTCATTCGCTTACATCAGCCTTGCATTCTTTACGAATCTCAAAATTTTTCATATACATTGTTTTACCACACATTCACCTCTCATAGATCTCATTTTTACGGCATTAAATCTACTTTCATCCTTCATCTGCCAGTTTCATGCCTCACTGCCACACAACAGGGTTAGTATTAACACTCCATTGATAGCTTCGCTTCTTTGGACACCTTTTTGTTAGCGCCTAGTTCATTAGTTCATTCAAGACAAAAAGTCAACCCTACTGGAGAAGTAAACATACCCCCATTTTAAATTGGGGTCGACAACCAAAACTGCCGATTGGCTTATTGGTCAAAGCATGCATTTTTTTAGGTTAAAATTCATGATACGGCAAAAAGTTATTTCCCTACCGTTAACTGGATGGTGGTTCACAGTGCGCCGCGCGCCGGACGTAATACCGATTGCTGCTATCTCAAGGCCCAGGGCCGGCGCTGGTTTATGACCACTGTATCGGTATGTATTTCCCCGCGGGTTCTATAAGGCAGGGCCACTACTGGGATTTAGAGATCGATTCACTAAATATAATTCAGTACATTGTATTATAGTTTGTTCATATATTTATCTTAACTCAACTGAATGAGCATACATAGCTCGGCCGCTGACATAAAGTTTTCCCTTGACTATATATACTGATTGCAAGGTAGGGGTGAGACGAACGAGATAGAGATAGGTTTTCTTTACAATGAAGCAGAAAATTTGTAAATCAACAAACTCAGTTCTCTTCATTGGGGTAGAAATTCTTTAAAAACGTATGTACTATGTATTTTATTTTCAAACAATATTCTAATTTCGATTAAAAAAATAAGTCAAGTCACCATTTTGTTTATTCAATATTTTTCAAGTGTTCACTAAGAAAACATGAAAAGGGGCCGTTGAAATCTCGGATTCAGTCGGGTTTAATTCGTTGTGCTTCACTTTTCTTATTTGTTTTATTTTGCTCACAACAGGTTTTCGCTGCGATCGTATCAAGCCTGGATTTTAATTAGTTTAGTTGCTTATATTGAGACATTTTAGCTGTTTATAGCTACATTCAATTAAAGTAACTTTTCAAAATGGGTCGGTAAACTAACCGTTACTCTATTGTGACGATTGTGAATGTGTAAATGCCTAGAGTTAATAAAATATATCTGATAATATTATTTTTTTCCTTTCGATCGAGTTCTTGGATTTGCGAAAATAACATTGGTCCGGTTTTGCGCTTATTTTTTTTTAATAAATTAATTTTTCCTATTGTCTGATAATAATTATTCAGTCTTGTTAACTAGCGACTTCTGCATTGAAGTTTAGCAACTATAATTATAAATTCAAGGCTTTCGTTATTTCACACAAAGAAAGTTCCGATGACAAAGCAGTGAAGAAGTGAAAAATCAACATTTTTCGCATGGTTACAAGTAAATTCCAATAAGTCACTTTGACCGCTTTGGGCTCTCCGATTTTACTTGTTACGGACGACTGTTGCTTTCAGTTTGGTTGCCAGAAAGTGTGCGAGTATTGCAATATGAGTAATTATGGACATAAAATTTTATGAACCGTGGCATGATTCAGGTTTTCAGTGGCTGTCAGGACGCGTGCTTTCGGGAGCCGACATGTGGGGAGATAATGTTTCATCAACACTTCTTTATTAGGATCATTCGTTATAAAATATATGTTACGTAACTTGTAATCTGTTCTGTTATTTATTTATTTACTTCTAAAACTAAAGATTTCTTGATATGAACGCAATTATTTTTGTCATTTTCTGTCGCCTGGATTTTCTCTAAAATCAAAAAGTGAACATAGAAGGGCTGTGCAACTCCATCCCAACGTACGATATTATTGGCTGGGGGGGATCAGGAACTGCAATACTTGACCCACTACTAAAGGCACAGAAAGCAGTAATCAGAGTCATCACAGGAAACATTTCAGGTATCCCAGTGCATTGCTCTATAAAGATTTTAATGCTCTGGACGTGCGAAAAAGTTTCATAAAAAAAGTCATCACAAATGTACACAAAAATGTAGAATATATTAGTAAGATCGAACACACGTATCAAACCAGAAGCCGTAGTAGAAATGATTTGACAATCCCAGTGAGTACTACTACAAAGTACCAAAAAACACACCTATCTTGAACCAAAAATCTACAATAAAATCTCCCCCGAGGTTAAAAACTGCGAATTGTCATCCTTCGGCAAAAATATTACCAAATGGCTTATTGACCTGGGAAGAACGGAGTCCGAGAACCTGTTAAAAATATTACTTAACTTTTATATATTTTTTTGATACTACGTAATTTTCGTTTGTTTTTTTTCCTTCTGTATCTTCATTTTCTTTTTTTTTCTACTAAAATTTCGAAACCCGCAGAAAGGAGCTTCAACAATAAATTAAAAATAATAAAACACCTTACAACTCGATGTTTTGTTACCCACCACATATTTAATTCCTTAGAACAGGCAATATGTCTAGCTAGGAATTAATATCGACCAGGCAAACATAATGCAACTTCAACTTACATTTAGCTTAATTGATGATAAATTACTATGTTTTGCAAATACAAATGTTCCCAATGTAAATAAATAAATATATAAAATAAAAATAAATCATGTTGTACAATGACTATTTGAGCTCTTTCGAAAAGGAAATCACATTTAAAACATTATTGAAGAGTATTTATTCATTATCGTTCACAGTCTTAGTCTCCTACTGTTCTATGTGTCCTTTTTTTATTTTGAGATTATTGTGTTTTTATTTCCTCTAGTCTACGTGTATTTTTATCCATGTCCATTTAATTTATGTTATTTTCTCAGTTAGCTGTAAGAAATGGGTATCCCTGTAACGTATATCTGTGTATAGATACTATAAAGAAATTCTGAAGTTGAATTATTAAAAACTATTTTGACTTGTTGACTCATACCGCTAACCTTTTTTTGCAGCAACAGAAGTTCCTAAAGCGGCCCGCTGACTCGGGAGTGGGTCCCCCCGGTCAGGGCGGCCAGGGCGGCCAAGGCGGGGGCGGCGCCTCTCCGCCCGGCAAGCTGCAGCGCGTGGGCTCCGGCGGCAACGAGAACCTCACCAAGTTCTCAGTGGAGATCGTGCAGCAGCTCGAGTTCACCTCCGCCGCGGACTCGCAGCCGCAGCAGATCTCCACCAACGTGACGGTCAAGGCGCTCACCAACTCCTCGGTGAAGAGTGAGGCCGGGATCCCCTTGCTGGAGTGCAAACGCGAACCCGACCATGACTTCCCCGACCTGGAGCAGTGTGCGGCGGCCGTGGAACGCGACGCCGCCTCCAACTTCCCCGGCTTCACCGACCTCATCGGGGACGAGGCCGGCAACGAGATCATCATGTCGGACGCGTTTAAAGACCTCATCTCCGAAATATCAGACTATCCCGAGTTCATGAAAGACTTCAATTTCGAAGACAAGTGCGATAACCTCGGGCTCGAAGATCGCGGAGTGTTGTTGAATGACAATAGAGTGAAAATAGAGGACGGGGGACAGGGCATGATGAGGCGTAGTGAGAGTCCCGGGCAAGGCAACAATAGGGGCTTCGGGCCTCGACCCGGTGGGGGCTACGGGGGCGGGGAACTATCCCCGGCCGCGCAGACCCTCAAGCAGATGGCCGAACAGCACCAGCACAAGCAGGGGCAGCTGGGTCTCGGCCCTCGCACCGCCCGTTCCCCGTACGCCGAGCTGCAGGACTACCTGTCCGGGCCGGGCGGCGCGTTCCGTAAGCAGGAGCAGGTGAAGCAGGAGCCGTCCTACCCGCCCTCCTACAAGCAGTACTCGCCGTATGGCAGCCCAAGCTCGGGCGGCAGTCCGGGCTACCTCCCCCGCCCCCCGCTGGGCGGTCCCTCACCGCCTCGCCCGCCCTCAGGGCCCCCGCCACAGGCTTCCTCGGGCAATTTGCACATCAACCAGGCGCAACACCTCCACATCTCTCATCCCTCGCACGGTATTCAGGTATGTCAATCAACACCTTCGTTTACCTACTGAATGTCAATATTCCGTGCTTTCTTTCTTTCAGGAATACGCAGTTTTAAAGATTATCCGCCGTGCTCTCTCTTTTGTCTTGTTGTTAACCCTTTCCGTGTAATGCCGTGTTGGGGAAAATCAAAATGGATTCCACGACAAATGAGATCCTTAGGGTGGACGACACACGACACCCTTGCCCTCATATATCTCCCCACACATGCGGGCAGCGGGGGGCGATGTAGGGTGCGGGGGGCGGGCACTCGCTATCGAGCAGCGAGCTAAAAGCTCGTTCCACACCCCACCCTGCTGAGTCACTTCTGCTGTGAGAAATGGATTATTTTCCATAACAATTTATCAGTAGATTTAAACGGCAATGTTTTAAAATTACGAAATATGCCTTGTGTAGTTGAATATTATTTTTTCGCGTCTTTCTTCCGTCTAAATCGGTGTTGAAATTGCTGTTACATAAATATAATGAAGTCGTTTATCATTTCTGTTTGTTGAAATAGCATCATTCATCAAATACCGTAAATTTCACCGTGAACCTTTTGCCGTCAAATGTACGATATCTTAATTCATAGATCTACGTTGAATACGAATCAGTTTTACTTTTACTTGTGATGTTACATCATATTATTCGAGACACTGATGATACAACACTTTATAGTAATGCAATTGCTGAGTTTGTCGGCAAAACTCGCGACTTTCAGCGATGGAATTATTTCATGTGACATGTTTTACTGTTGTAAGTGATGCTTAGCAAATATTTTGATTATTTTTGACTTCATATGAGAGTGAATATCTCAAGAAATAATGCCGCAAGAGAAATACGTCACTTCCCGCTATTGCTATCGAAGCAGGGGCGCGCAACCCACAGTTCGTTAATAATAATATATATATTTTTTGAATTTAACTGAAACATGATATTAATACACAAATTATGTTGAAGGACCAGATTTCAAAACGTATAACGCTCAACAATGATATTTAATCGTGAAATACCGATCGTGCGACTGACTTCTAGTATGAAGAAGATGGCATGTGAGAGCGAGATAGAAAGTACTTTAAAAGAGTGTGTTTGATTGTCCGCTGTTTTTTTTCATGTGATACCATATTTTCACCATATGTGATCTTAACCGCCCGTCGTTTGGGTTATTATTCAAAAAGTAGGTAAAAACATCGCTTTTTTTCGTTAGATTTCGCAATAACAATACGTGTTTACAATATACCAGACAAAATTTTTACATTACAAATTTTGTCTGGCTTAGTATTTTACTTTAAATACTAAACGAGATGACGCGGGAACAAGCGTGACGTATACGAATGTTTTGTGGGTTTCAGGTATAGATTTTTTGTACCTGAACGTACGGGATACGGCTTGTTGCATTCGGCGATAATATAGCGGTCGTATCACGCACGTTCGTATGGGTAGGGCGGTTAAATACATTGCGCTAATCCAATCGGTAATCTGAAATTTTTCATAAAAAGCATTTTTTTTATCTTTCTAATGACCTTTTTGGAAAGTGATGTACAAAAAATACGAGCTGAGGTAATTTTTTTTCATCCTTTTAATGACTTTATATCACTTCGCAAAAATTTTGTAATGGAACCATCCACTCATGTCGACTATTATTCCGCCATCCTAATTCATATTAAATCTATAATGTTAAATAATTACAATGTTAATGATAATTACACATTTGGCCACTGTTTGTATTGGAGCAACACGGAAAGTCTGAAGATTAACGTAATAGCTCAGTGGTTAGAGCAGTCGCATGTAGTGAAAGACCTCGGGTTCCTAATACGGGTCATGACAATAATAATTTTTCTCGTATGTTTTTGTAAGATTTATTTACTATGCATATTTATTATTTATTTCTCCGATACCAAAATATTAACCCTTACCACTCCATTATTTTTTAATATTTGTTGTCAGCCAACTCTAATTTAAATAATGTCATAATATTAATTTATTGATAGGCAGTTACAAAAAGGTTATTTTATAGTAAAACAAAAACGGAAAACAGTCAAAATCTTATTAAAACGTGAATTTAAATGTTTTTTTAACGAATAATCACAAGAAACAACGTCGCGTGTCAAATTTTGCGCGCGAAAATACACCGCGCGGGCACGTCTTATCTTGTCGGCCGCCAGCCGACAACTGAGTTGTAGCGTTCAAATAGTGATGTCGGCTGGCACCCGACAAAGGAGTGGTAAGGGTTAAAGGCCTTGATATTAAGATACTCTGAAAATCAGAGTCTGAATTCATATTGTTCGGATTGTGCAACACAACACGTATGAAGTCATTTGGAGTTCGTGCCGACGGATAGTGACCATTACTTCGTTACTATATATGTAATAATTCATTTGCATATATTTTATAGGTGGCTTTAACTTCTGTTTATGACATACCGTGTAATTTGACGAGGTTTGCTCTGTCACGACCGCGAAAACCTTCGTTCAATGTATTATTAATAACGCGATTTACGCCATTATCTTGCATTACTCCGGCTCGCTTTTAAAAAAGGCACATAAACACGCCATTAAGGTGTATCTCTGTTAGTGCTGTTCAGAGATTTTCTGGGTTATGATAATACTAGTTTTACTACCCGACTTTCAGTTTGCCGCCCCAGCCTCAACCCTATTTTCAAATAATTTTTTTTTAAATTTTCTATGTGAATACCGCACAAGAGTCCCAACTGCTCTCAACCGACTGAAGTCAGTGAGATTATGGCACCGCCAATTGAAATGTGTTGTGAAGCTGAAGGCAGTGGGGAGGGGAAGGAGATGGGGAAGAGCAAGGAGGAGAAGTACCTGGTTATTCAGATCTGGTCACCTCACACGGCTGAAGCCATTTCAAGCAACGTTTCAATTCTGAATTATGGTCTTTCGCCAGGGCGATACTGAGAGTATCTTCCACTCTGGAACGTCCTGCAAATATAAGAACAATTTGATAAAAAAATATCGCACAATCGAAAAATATTAGCAACATAATTTAGCGTCTTGTGTCTTATTTTTTGACAGTCAAATGCGAGCCTATTTCATAGTCCCCATAGCCCGCGAGGGAAATTAAATTTCGTACTGTAAATAGTTGCTTTGGCCTAGAAATTCCAGGTAGATTATAGCTATGCAAATTTTATGATGCCAGAGATCATTGTTCGCGAGTTTTTGATGTCGGAGAATTTGTACGAAAACAGACTCTCTGCTTTATATTTATGATATGACGTAACAATTAATAACGCATTTATTTTATGCTTTATTCAAACGCTATGATTCCATAAAGATAATAGATAGTATAATAATCGATAAAAGATAGCCACAAATCATACATAATATACAGAAAGGTGAATTTAAATATTTTTGTTAATAAAATTACAATCGAAAACTTGTCCCGACTTTTTGACAAAAACTTGCCTTAGCTCCTTGGATCTTGGATCTCTTCATACCGTTTTGGGAATGACTGGTTTAATCGAACCTTAAATAACAATACAAGTCTATTCACATCTACCAGCACCGCGCAGTGCAAAACAGTACAGCACAGACATGACAACATTAGTTGTCTACGTTTTCTATGAACACATTCATATTACAGCGTACGTATGTATAACGTATCCGCGCATGCACGTTCCAGCACCAGCCGAGATTGTCGGCTAGAATACTTTGACGTGCTGGTGGCTGTTTGTGATGTCTGCGCCTGCGCAGTTACTATGAACACATACCATTAGCACCGCCATCTACGTCAGTTTTCACCATTAGACGCAGATATTGCTAAAACCGAAAAGATGGTTAACGGTAAATTGATTGAACTGGCCAGGGAATTTAGGTTATAAAATAATGATAAATATGGGAACAGGATTATAAAATCCTCAAACATATTGTGGCGGACGATAACGCTCAACTGACAGTTCCCTTGATAGTATGTGTGAATACTCGCGTCTGTGCCGTGCCTGCACTGTGCTGTTCTGCACTGTGCTGGTAGATTCGAATAGACCTTTAAGCTTTCTGAAAATGACTTTGTAATGGAACACTGTTACTTTGGGAAATTAATTTAATAATATTAGTTGTATTATTTATATAGAAATTCATTGTTTCGTTTAAAAATAATAATAATGCCTCGTTTTTCACTGATTCGCCTCCCCTACCGTAAACGGATGCGCGCCGGGGTGAGGAGTCTCCGCGATGGGGTCGTTTTTCATACCCCATCCGCTGATTAAAGTGGCCCCGACATCCTTGCGGCCGTGACGCCGCGCGTCTCCAGCCACCCTGAAACACACGCGACTTATTGAGATTAACAATACTAAACAGTAGTAGACTCCTGCCAAGGGAGGTTTGCCGCAGACCTGGTAGTGGGGTCAGCGGCCGTCACCAACGTGTGTACTTGCACGCTCAGCAGGTAACCTAATTATAATAAAATTGATGGTTGTACTGAATAAAAAATTAAGCTTTTCGTGCGTATTTTGTTTCACACAACTTTTCGTGGTTCAAGCTGCTTAATTTAGCTGCTTAGTTAACTCTTTCTTATTTTGCAACTAGGTACGTAAATTGCTATAGATATTTTGTGTTGTAGACAGATATCGACTAAATTTAATGATTTCTTTTGCAATTATTATCTTAAATATATTAAAATAATAAAAATGCAGAGTTTTTGTTTGCTCGTAAGTCTCGATTTTTTTAAATTTTCGAATGATCAAAATCCCTCGTTGGTAAAATAATGATCTGACAACGCCGGTAGCCTGTGCCTACCTTATGAAAATGAAAGGTAAAATGTCATTAAAAATCAAAATCGTTCAACCCGAGTAAACTTTTTCTTCTTGACAAATTTATCCCTCGGGATACATCAAATAACATAAATTGTGCAAGTCACTCAAAAATTAACCCTATATTAGTCTATATCACGCAATTTTCAAGGCCACAAAAAAAACAGTTTTATGCAATTGCATTCGAAAATACTACAGCCTACCCTTGACCTTGGTAAGTAGTCCCTTTTTAAGGGGATTTGATTCCACACTAATTTTGATACTTTTTTGTTGAGAAAGGATTCTTGTATTTTTTTTTTTTACATGAATTCCGCACAAGAGTCCCAACTGCTCCAAACCGTCTGGAGCCAGTGAGACTATGGCATCCCCAATTGGGGAATGTTGTGAGGCTGAAGGTATTGTGGAGGGGAAGGTGAAGGGGAAGAGGAGGGTGGGGAAATACCTGGCTATTCAGATCTGGTCACCAAACACGGCTAAAAGCCATTTCAAGCAACTTTTCAATTCTGAATGGTGGTCTTTCACCAGGGCGATACTGAGAGTATCTTCCACTCTGGAACGTGCTCAAATATGCTATATATTATTTTTAACTTAATTAAATGTGATACAGCACAAATTAATTAAATAAAATTTATTTGCGCACGCCGGAATTTGAACCCGCGACCTTCGGATTCGTAGTTGAGAGCCTTACCCCTCGACCATTGAGGCCGTCAGACGTCAGGCCGTCCTTGTCTGGTCAACCCACTCTTCACCACTATTTTTCATTTTAATGAAATGAATAAGAATTATTTTTAATTTTACTTGTCATTGTATCAGTTACAACGCACAACATACTAACACGTTACACTTAAAAATATTTCCCACACTTTGTATTCCTTACAGCACGTTTAATTTTGTAAATAATGCTTTATTTTTCATAACTGGTAATGCAGACACTTCAGATTCTGAGAGAGTTGACACAATTTAAAACATCATACTCTCCGATAGTATTGATTCCAATTATTTACGTACTCGCGCACTTGGTGGCGCATGCCGTCCCGATATTGAGAGGAACCTATGGACACAAGCTCGAGCTCAAGGGCCTTATCTTTTTATAAATAAATAAGTGAACTCGTGCCGTCCCGAACACACGTATTATTGTAAATATGTACCTACTGTGGTTTCAGATTTTTATTAGTTTACCTAATAATGATACTCGCGCGATCGCAACATATACCCACTATGAAAAATTACTACACTTAAGACCCCCAGCAATACCCCCCGAGCGGAAACTGAACATTGCTTGCAAAGAAGATATGTTAATACGGATGTGAGAGGGAGCGCGCTAATATAAATGTTGCTAAGGGCGTAAGCGATCGTTTAAAAAATATTTAATAAAAGACGGTATAATTAGAATAGATCAAAAATCTCACGACTACTGACTCGGTAGCTTTTAAAAAACAATGAATTTTTTCATACCTATAACATGTTAAGTACGGAAGCACACGTGTTATTTATACTTTTTCGGAGCATTTGCGATTTTTTCTATCGAGGAAATTTCATATACTCGTATGTAATTACTTTTTCAACAAGAAATCTGATTTGAGATTATCTTAAAAAATAACATACTTTAAGATATTTTTTTAAGTGCATAAAAACTTCAAACTTTTAAGGGAAGATTACTAAAATACAAAAAAAATAAAATAAAATTGATTTAAAACTACATTTAATGTTTTCATTCAACTTTTATTCATAAATTTACTATTCGTGAGCATATAATTCTCGATTTCATAATGTCTACACTTCACATCATCTCTCCACACACTTTCTTCCCTTTTTATTATTATTACTCACACATACATTAAGTAGTTAAGAAGCATTCTCATCCCAGACACAATTACTAATATATTGTAGAGGTGAGTAAAAAAACGTAAAACCGTTTTTATGAAAGCGTTTAAGTTAGGAAACGGTTGCAACCGTTTCGAGGATTTTAGAAAAACCGTTTAAAAAAATCTGTAACTACTTCTGCAATAAACCCGCGCAAAATGATTCCAGTAGAGGATACTTCGCTTGAGAATTACGCAAGAAACATTTAAAACAGCGCCCCGCAACATTTACTAAACTCGTAACCGCCGTAAACCGTTCAAAACGAACGCTTTCGCGTGAAACGCTTTTTCCCGACACCCCGTTTCTGACCGTTGCGGGAAAACGCTTTAAAAAATGTAACGCCCTCCCGCAACGCCGGCCCGCAACGCTAAACGCGAAATGCCGTAACCCGTTACACATAACGCTTTCTTGTAAAACGCTTTCTCGTGAAACGCTTATTCGAAAAACGGCTTCGAAAAACGGCTTCGAAAAAATTAAACGCCCGACTGCAAACGCCATGCGATATTTGCCGTGACCCGTTGCAAACAAACGCTTTCGCCGCATCGTTCACCGCGAAATGTTGTAGTTTAATAATCACGATAGAATGGTTTCCAACGTTTTCGAGTTTGGGAGCTACTTTTTACCTTCATTTTTCGTGGACATCAACTTCTAAAAATAATTTTATAAGGATTTTAGCTGTTTTTTTGTTGTTTTAGTATTTCGGAACTGCAAATAAGTACGAATCTAGCAAAATTAATTTGTTCTACAACCATGGTATTATTTTTATCTTTCATGGTTATAAATTTAAATTATGGGAATGATAACTATTTTCTCCGTAATTGTTAAGATTAAGAAAGGACTCTTTGATGTTTTGGGCACGTTGAGCGGATGACCGAAGAGAGATATAAAGAGCATATATGACGTGGAAGACAATGGTATAAGAAGTCGGGGACACCCGAAGAATATATGACATAATCAAGTGAATCAAATACATACTAATAATAATAATAATAATAGTTGGATGATTTGTATAGCGCCGTTTTTGTGAAAAATCACCTCAAGGGCGCTGAAAAACGGCAAAAATAGAGGTAATATAAGAATAGGAAGTAATATTTGTACAGCGCCCCTGAGGTGATTTCTCACAAAAGCGGCGCTATAAAAATCATCCGATTATTATTATACTGGAATCGGTTATAATACGATATATGAATGTGAATGAAGCAAGGAGTCTATACCGAGACAAAGTTGTGTGGCGGTCTATCCTCTCTGCCTATCCCTGCTGTGCAAAAGCATGATGGTTAATTAGTTCTCGTAGTTATAAATGCCGTATATTCGCGTATAATATCAGCCGGGGTATCTCGACTTGAAAGAAGAATGTAAAGTGTTTTTTAGACTAGAAGGAAAAAATAGTGTAATGATTGTAATGTACAGAAACGGCAGACCTGCTAGTGATAAAAAATATATATTCTCAAGCAAACACCGTTCCTTTTGATGCGATCTCTTTTCCTTTCGTGGGTACGTACTTCACCGAGTAAATCCATCTCTGAAGTAAAAAGAGAGTGTTCATGAAATACAATATAATGAACCACCACCAGCTAATGTTAGTAACGTAGAAAAAAGGTTAAACTATTTACCGTAGTGAATTGTGGCTCATTAAGCAAAACGTTCTAATTTTTACTATTCGCCTTTACTTAATCTGGCTAGGTAATTCAAACCCGAATGTTTACAAAAAAGCCGACAGATCTGTTTATGGCTTGTCTCAAGTAAGTAATAATAATAAAATGTGGCAGATAATTAATATTATCTTTCCAAAAAGGGCCCAAGCATTTTGGTAATATCAAATATGGCACCGGCAAAATAAAAATCTTCGATTGTTCAGTGCCACATTTTAGGTGACATCGGAATACGCAAGATTGATTATTATTGTTTCGATTTTTAGATCATTCTGGAAGATTCCCTTTTCAATCCATACATGCAGTCATAAAGTATATATTATTTGGGGAGATTTAATATTTGAGCATTTTGTCAGTTTAGTATGCGAAACATTGTCTTAACGCGACATTGACAAGTGCCGTCGTTCCTCGTTCAGTTTTATAATTTGTTGCTATTATTATATCAAGACTATTTTACCGACTTCTATGATGTCGTCGCATAAACGCAGAAAGGTTAGTGTTCTATGGACACATTTCGAAACTGTTGGGGATGATTTGGCCTCGTGTAATATATGTAAGACGCGCATTTCATTTAAATCTACTGTGTCTAATTTGAAAATGCACCTAAAGAGAAAACATCCCCTAGTATATTTAACTTTGTTCAATTCGGAAATCTCCGGTCGGCAAAATGTGATTCTTCCGCTGGCTAGAGTGGCTAGTCAAACTATAACCGAAAGTGATCAAACAAGTGTGAGTGTGAGTGCTTCTGAATTATCAGCTCAGTCAGTTGAAAAAACACAGGTCATAGCCAGCACTTCAGGTTTTTCTCTTGGAAAAAAGACACAGCAAAATATTATGTCTTTTATTCCAAAAACATTAGTTCGCGGGAGAAAAAACAAATTGACGATTTGGTTATGGGCCTCTTTATAGAAGATCTTCAACCCTTCAGCATGGTTGAAGATAGTGGTTTCGTCAAATTGATGGCTGGTGTAATTCCTTCATACACTTTACCCAGCAGAAAATACGTGTCAAATAATTTGTTGTCATTGCATTACGATAAATGTGTTATTAAAGTTGTAGACTTGTTAAAAACTGAGGCACCGAGTGTTTGTTTAACTACAGATCTTTGGTCTTCTTCCACGACCGAGAGTTACATGGCTATAACGGCACACTTTTTTACGAAAAATTTTGAACTTCAAACCGTTTTACTGGGTTGTGCCTCTTTTAGCGGGCCCCACACAAGTGTAGAGTTGGCTAAAGAATTAAAAAGGATCGTGGAAAAGTGGGAGTTAGGTGGAAAGGTGCTAGTTGTTGTGTCCGATAATGCATCTAACATCAAGGGTGCTATAAATGACATTCTCAAGTGGAAACACTTTGGCTGTTATGCACATAAAATAAACTTAATCGTTCAAGATGCGTTAAAAATTGTTTCAGATACAACCAATAAATTTAAAACAATCGTTAGACATTTCAAAAAAGTAACCTGTCTACTGAAAAATTATTAAAATATCAATTAAATTCGGGAGTTGTACAACCAAAGAAGTTACTGCAAGAAGTTCCGACACGATGGAATTCAACATATTATATGTTAAAACGCTTATCGGAGCTTCAAGAACCTGTACAATGTACGATAGCGGTAATTAACAAAAATCTACCGTGTCTTGCACCTGAAGATTGGAAACTGTGCAAGCAATTAATCGAGATTTTGGAACCGTTTGAGCAGGTTACGAAAAACATCAGCGGGGAAAAATACATGACTGGCAGTCTTGTTATTGTTTTAACATCGGGCCTATTGAAAGTTTGTGAAATTTTATCGAAAGAAATTTTAGGTGCACAAGCAAAACAAGTCGTGGCAAAATTAATATTAGGAATAAATGATAGATTCAACGACATTGATCAAAATGAATCCTTAGCATTGTGCACATTATTGGATCCGAGATTCAAAGCGCGTGCATTTAAAAGAACGTCAGCGGCTGAGAATGCTAAGATGAAAGCCATCGATTTAGTCATTGAACTCTTAGATGCAGAAGCGGGAGAAGTTAAGATAATACCACAATATGTTAATATTACCCCCACAAAACGTCCCGAACTATCAATTCTATTTGATTTTGATACCGATTGTGAACACCATAGCATCGCCAGTTCCTCGCATTCCAGAGCATCACGAGAAGTGATAATGTTTTTGGAAGAGCCCCTATTGCCACGACAAAATAATCCATTAGAATGGTGGAGACAAAATCAATATGTGTACCCCAATCTATCCAAAATATTCCGCAACAAATGTAACTTCTTGGCGACGTCAGTTCCCTGTGAGCGAATGTTTTCAAAGACAGGATTAATTTTAAGTGACAGAAGAACAAGATTAAAATCCAAAAAAGTCGAGCAACTGATGTTCTTGAATATTAATAAATTTTGAATCTTTTAAAACTCATAAAAATATTTAACCCAAAAATAAAGTGATGTAATAATAATATAAATGAATGCTGTAGTACTAATATTGAATCTCAGTTGGCCGTTATTAATTGAAGTATATAATATTATCAGAGTGTGTGCATACTTTTGTGGCCTTATTTGTGATTGACTTTATTTTAAATTATCGCTAAAGTTGACCCCAACCCCGTCCTCACATTTTGGTAAGTTCATGTATATATTTTTAATAGGAAGCCATGATGCCTATGATTTATAGTATCTAAACAACCTACATATATTACTTTTTATCATTCAACGTAATTATAACAGACGATAACTTTTATTTATTTTATATTTATGTATTTGAAAAAAAATTACGTTATTTTTAAACGGTTTCTAGAAACCGTTTATTTTAAGAAACCGAAACGGTTTCGGTTATTTTGAAAATGAAACTGAAACGCCCACCTCTAATATATTGTGTGGACATACGTAATAGGCACTTTAAAAATGTTAATTGCAATATGCCAACCTTATCATTTGTAATAAAATGTACTGTGTATTTCTAATTTTTTTTTTTTTTAATAATGACAATTGGATAATTTCTTACGGAAGATAATATTTCCTTCAGTTTAATCTCGAGTAAATTTATATTGCATTTATTTACTTTTATTGGCGCTATCAATGGCATTAAAATCATTCAAATACTGTTAAACTGATTGGTACTCAAAGCCGTAGGTGTCCCTTGTATAACGCCTATATGTCGCAACGAAAGTAATGTCATGATTTTGATTCGCACGCATTAATACGTATTAATAATCTGAAATCTACGGAACACTTTATGTCATTCGCTTGTACATTGGTACAACGTACCCGGCAGGATTTAACCAGCGATCCCTGAACATGTTTGGAGTTATAAAAGTCGATATTATTTTGCTGCTGCGTGATATTTTATTTTTCAATTAAAACGAACATATATGTATATTTCTGTCATCACCACGTGGTACGCAGTACCCGCAGCATTGGCCGGTAATGCGTAGGTTATACGTAGCCAGTAGCGAGGGCAGTGATATGTTGCAACTAAATCACTTTCCTGAGAAAAGTGATAAGTGTCGTCCACACGTGTAACACTCTCACAATTGAGTAAGTGATTTAGTTAACTCTTGTATTTGTATCAAAACTTGATTGTGTGCTTATCGAAACAGCGCGACAATAGCCCCCACCTAACTACAAGGATGCGCGCGCAGCGTCCTTATAGAAAAATATAACATTTTAATCGAGTCAACAAAGTTGCTACTCGACGGTAACTTACTACTTCCAACTAAAGCACTGTCCAGACGCGGATAGTGACTTAAAATTATCCAATGATCTCGTCGCCACTTATATGTCCTTTCTACGGCTGTGTGTGACAGTCATAAGGACCGGAGCGTGGATTGACGACTACTCGGCTGAGTGACCAGTGGTGACATGTGACAGAAATATATATTTTTGAGAAATACGCAGGTGCCATTTCAAGCAATCTTTTAATTATGAATGGTGGTCTATCACCAGGTCGTACTGAGAGTTACTACCACTGTTAGATGATCACAGTATACCAAATAGGATACCTTATGTATTACTGAAAAATTCGCGTTATTTTTGTGAATTTTGCGTTAATTTTCATCAATGGAAACAATAATAAAGATTTTTTTTATTAAATGTTATTGTGTTTAATTGGTAGAACTCCATTTAATTTTTTTTAAATGTTAAAATTGAGCAATATTATTATGTTCTGAAAGTATTTTTTTTAAATAATGATACTATTAAAAAACGTTCTTTTTTAAAATTAATATTATTTATTTTTTGAAAATCGGAAATACAGTTCGCCATGTTTTCGAAATGAAGCTTGTCGAAACCACAGATAAAGAAATATTTAGAACGTACAATATTGATTTCTTATTTAAAAATGGATTAATTAATTCGTTTTTATTTACCATAAAAATGTCTCCAGAAATGCATGATTATCTATATATATGTAAAAATCAATATAAGTTTGTTTGTCCTCGATTTTTTCGAAAATTACTTGACCGATTTCGCTGAAAATAGCGCAGTTTGTTTTTATGAGTGCCGGGAAGGTTTAGAAAGTAGTTTGAATGATTCCAATTTGTAAAACTGTTGCTATAACGTTTTAAAATTAGTATATAAACATTGAACCCGCCATGTTTTATTTAGGTTAGCCCATAGATATAACACTTTGGTTAGCCACAGATTGCATATTCAAAAGAAGAAGACTTTTTGGGTAGAATATTTTCAAAATGGAAAACACGAGTAGGTACCTACTTAAGAACTTATGATTTACATATATTTAAAAAAAATAAACGTTTGGAATGAAATAAAATGTTCAAATGAATGTTTCTTTATTTGGAGATAGTTACTTTCGCTGTCAAATCAATTATGGCACCATAATTACAAGTGAAAAATCCCAAGCAAGGCCGGGTGTACATCAGCTAGTGCTTCATAAAGTCCCTTCCCGCCATAGAATAATTCAAGGAACATCAATCGAACAGCAATCAGCAATCAGCATATTGAGTTCAGTTTGCAGTTCACCTCAGGTGCGGAGACTAACATTTTTAATAATTAATAAGCCGGCAACATTATCATCCGGCGTTCTCTGGGCTTGCTCTATCTGCCTTCTCGCTTGACGCGGATGCAGGTTCCGTGGAAGTTGCTCATTGAGCATCTCGCTTTTGCATAAATTAGAGGCATTCCCGATGGCTCGTGCTGTCCCTCTCCCCTTGCGAATTCGCGCCGACAGAGTGTTGCAAAAATTATTTACATTAGTGAATGGATTAGGTAATGTCAACTACAATATTCATTATAATCATCCTGTAAAAATATTGTTTTAAATGCATATTTTGACTTACGTTCGTGTAATGGGAAGTTGCCCACCATTTATAAGAATAGAAATAGAAAATGGAAGTTCCTAGGTTTACAGAAAAATAATTGTTTTATTGTGAATTGCAGTTGGTACTTGATGATCATGACGTTTGAGGTGACAAGTGTTGTGTATTTTTACTGGATTTTTGTGCTTATAACGTAAACGATGTAGACGGCCTCCGCGGTCGAGGGCTAAGACTCTCGACTACGAATCCGGAGGTCGGGGGTTCAAATACCGGTGTTGTTTCACAATTTATGCATTACAAATAATATATAGTATATTTGCGGTACCGTTCCAGAGTGGAGGATATTCTCAGTATCGCCCTAGTGAAATGCCACTATTCAAAATTGATACGTTGCTTTAAATGGCATTAGCCGTGATTGGTGACCGGATCTGAATAGATAGGTATTTCCTCACCTTCCTCTCCAACATCTCCCTTCCCTCCCCGCTATATTTAGCCTCACAACATACCCTAATTGGGGATGCCAAAGTTTCTTTGGCTCCAGACGGTTGGGAGCAGTTGGAACTATTGTGCGTTATTAACAAAGCAAAACAGCATACAGAAAAGAACTAGAAAAAAGAGAAAAGAAGACAATATTTTGTTATTTAGACGTTAGTATGACAAATTTTAATGAAACATTATTAAGGCCCGAGTGTTTGAACTCCTGTCACATTTTGCCGTTGTCTCAAATCGGCATTCAGAGCCATTTTGATTTTTTTAAAACATTCGAACGGTTCCTGTTCCTATTCTATTAACCGTCCTGCGGTTATTTCAAATTTTGAATTGGGTTGTTGTATCAGCCGTTGATTAAACAATCATGCATCAAAAGGCTTTAGTTTTTCATTTGGCTGTATTTTCGTCTTGATGAAGTGGAATCGAAATACATTTTTAATCGTTTAGTTTTAATGAAAATTGTGAAATACAATAACAATCGTAACTAGTTGTCAAGCTTTTCGCCGTTTGCTATCTGATTCTATTATTCAGATTCCGTAGAAAATTTGAATACAGGTAAAATTTCATTCAATTGTTGTCCGCCATTTCGAGACATCCTGTTATCGCGTGTTGCCTTTCTCTTTACTTCTGTTAGTGAACTGGCAGGCGGCTGTCAACTCTCTATGTAGAGTACCCAATACCCACTTCTCATTTTCATATACAAATTTCGGCATTACACAATATTCACAAAGAGAGGCGCTTTCGAATGCCCGAGATGTCATTTAGTTCTTCATCGCCCAATGTCATTTTCGTACTGTTCTCGCTTTGAACCACAGAGCAAATGATATGTAGAGAAGCCCTAACACGCAAGGGGAAGAAACCAAAATAAGAGGGGCGGGGGGTAAATCGTAGTATCAGGGCAAGTCTATCAATTTAGACGTCAGTGCTCTGAGCAGATTGTCGATTCCTAGACTTTTTATCATTGAAAATAATATAAACTTATCTCAAACTAGATAGAAAATAAAATAGGTAACTGTTTATCTTTTTCGTCTTTTTTTATGTTACACCTCACAAGAGCACCCCTGTCTGTACGGTGTAAAGAGTGTGGAATTATATCACCACACGGCTGTGCACCGTTGTAAAGCGGATCAAGGTGGGGGCTGTATGAAGGGATTTATTAATTCGGGTCTTGAAGAGGCCCGGATTATATGAGGGAGGAAAAACAGATGTCAGTAGCTCGTTCTATATGCGAGCCATCTTACGCAAAATGAGTCGGAGAATCGACCCGTTCTCATGAAGCCTACATCATCTGTGAACGGGTGCTCCCCTCGTGTCCGTCGAGTTTCGCATACGTGTACGGGTGCACTGGTGATCAATGCTGCTAGTTCCTTCGAGCAGGCTCCATTGATAGACTAACAGACTCTACGTTGCGTCTAGCACTAGAGATGGCAACCGGTCATTTCATCATCTTGTTTTTATATCTCTGCATCCATATTACTTCTACCATTGAGCGTTCGAACAAACTGTGTATTGTATCGTTCCGGTGGAAAGACTGGAAAGAAAAAAAAGTACCTACGTTTTTCTTCACGTTTACGGCTGTGTATTGAATAATCAATCACGTTGTGTAACTGACCTAAACATCGGGGAAGATGTTTTGTGCCTGAATCGTTCTAACAGGGTCGGCTTACGAATGCTAACGTAATAATATTGTAAGCTTTGAAATAATGCCGGTAATTGGCTTTTTCATACACTGTTAGCGTGAACATCTCCTTATACGTGATTGACAACTCTTTTTAAGTTAGAATTTCTCCATAGAAATTTATAAATATTTCATTTTTTCATATTTTCTTTATTATTATAATATAATAATAATAATGGTTTTTATTCTAGGGTGTGGGGAAATTAGGGCAATCCCACATATCCTGTAGAGAGTATTTACATACATAGTAATATCAATAAATATATAAAGTTAAATTAATTATAAATTAAAAAAAAAAAGATATTATTAAATATTTGACTATTGTTCTGTCACAGTTAAGATTGATGGGGCCAATATTTTTCTCCAGTGCGCATCGATGGAATCAGAACTCTGGCGGGATTCCGATATAAGGACATTTCCGGAGTTATAGATCCTTTCTCATTCCATTCTTACGAGATCTGAAAATCCTGGAACTCCCGGCATACAGGAAGCACTGCAGTACCTGGGCAGACCAAACATCATGCGGTAATCGTTGTTATAGTGTAATTTATACAATTCCCCACTTTAAAGTCATATCATAATATTTTGTTCTTCTGGCGTTTCTTTTTGTGTGAGAACAATTTTCTTCAAAAATGATATTCCTCGCGAGAATATTTTGAATTTTTCAATTTTCCTGTTTATCGAATTAGGTATAAAATATTAATTCCGCATTTTTGATTGATTCGATCGACATTTGTCTTTAAAAGAGTTAATATATATAGACACATAAACTTAAAATGACAACGCCAAATTAGAAAAAAAAGCATTATGAAAAAACTGCTGTTTTTAAATAAGCGAGACACCATTAGTTTATGGAATTAAAAATATTATTTGTGATGTAATTACACTAAATAGCGCTATATATAAAAAACCATAAAACTTAACAGATTTTCTTATTTTTCCGGGTATGTTATGACCCCTATTAACTTCCTCGGTGGACTTCTGACAGCTGCCAACTCACGTACGTCCTCAAGCAATATCCTTGTCCTGTATTTCCCCCATGGAGCCTACAACACACAGCCTTCGGAAATTAAAGAAGTTTGTGCTCGTCTGGAAATGAGCCTTTTTAGGGGTAGCTACATTCGAAACGCCATCAAATCCGTCGCGATTGCTTTAATCTTCCAAAAATACCAGAATAACTAACAATAATTAAAGGTTTTACTAAGCCTTAAAGTTTTATAGTTGTAGTTCGTTCTGTTTTATGATTACAACTCAATGCACAATAAAACATGATAGTTGCAGCCTTTTTAAATCAACGAAGTTAGTGCATATGCGCAAATTTGCCTTTTAGGGGTGGATTATTTCGACTGAATGCTGTGGAAACGAGATCCCCGAGGAGTATGTGTGGTAAAACCATGGATGACCGTGTTGAATTTGCAACATGTTACTTATGTGTATATCCGGAAAGAATGCAAGGCTGATGTAAGCGTAATGGATAAGATTGGAAGAGACGCCTAGATGGTTAGTATATGTAGAGCGACTGAACGAACAAAGGAGTGTAAGGAGAATATCGACGGTCCCAAGTTGCCAAATTTCGATTTTCGTTTTATTATCTTAAACTATCCAATTATGGTATATATTTTCATGGTGACAAAAAAGTTAAGTTTTCCTCTAAATTCTCCTTTTCGGAATGAAAATGATCGAAACTGCATGATGCATCCTGCATAGAAAGTCGAATTTAACTTTGTTTTCACTCTCCTGTAAACCTCACAAAATGCAAATTCGACACCTTACGTTGGGACTGTCGATAATCACGCGAAAATGAAGGTAGAAGCAGTCGGGGACGCCTGAGGATGGACGTGGCGCGATCAAGTGAATCAAATGCCATGTCAAAAGTCATAATAGCAGAAGAGTGCCTTTGTATGAGACCATGTATGAATGTGGACGAAGCAAGGAGTGTGTGCCAAGACAGAGTTGTGGGGCGGTCCATCCTCCTTACTCGCGCTTCCGGGAAATGGCCTGATAGTTAGTTATGAAGACTTTTACGATATTATAGCTGTAGCTCGTTGACTAGTCGCTAGTTTATGATTGAAGTAACTCAATCCAATGTACAATAAAACACGGTAGTTACGTAAAGTTGTGACCGTGAATAATGCTTGTAAACAGTAAACACTAAACACTAAACACGGGTCAATTATATTTCGCCAATTTACATTACAACAATATTTGCCTTTAGTGACTTGTTTTGCCTGCATTATCATTGTTTTCTTATTGTTTATTTTATTTTTCTCTATTTTCAGTAAACACGCTTTGTTTTGTCTATTCGAGCAGGATTTCCGGATAATGTCATTCTTATTGTTTTATTCACGATGCCTACGTAATCTTCATTATAAACCAGGAAATCTGTGTAGCTGTATGAAGTATCGAAATCTCAAACGGTGAGTTCTGGCGTCTTGAAACTTGCACTGCTGGAATTTCTAGACTTACGCATCTATTTTCAGTTTGCGACGTTATCTCCATCATCGACTATGCAGCTTAATAATATCCATTTAACTGTAAAAAAAAAACGAGTCGCCATATTGCTTGCTTCATATTTTTCAATTGCTTATAGAGACTTGAAAATTTCGCAATTGCGATAAAGCGAATTTACACCGTCATTCTTTTTTCGATTTTCAACAATAAAAAAATGAATAATAATAATAAAAAATAAAATTAAAACACACGTATATATGTGTATATACCACTTTTGTTGTAAAATACCACCGCTTGAAAAATAACATCGCTTTTCCCCAAAAATAACGAATTTCACCAAAAATAACGCGAATTTCGCCAAAAATAACAAGAAATTTTCAGGTCCCTTCTCGTGTATAGTGTTAAAAGCCTCGTAATGACTATCTGTATATACCTACTTTTACCAATTTAGAACAGATATGTGTTCATACATCTCTACCTCTTGTCCCCATTGCACCAGCGAAAGCATTCCAATCAGACGCATGATAAATAAATATATTATAATACTGTTTTCCAATGCCATCGCTTCTCGACACAGAATGGCACTCCGACCAGGGGCAACTCTATAACACAGTAACCTCCTTCACAGCCACCGCCGATATATTGTGAACACATAGCTGCAGCTTGCACATAATAATAATAATAGTAATATATGAATATGCTAGACGAGTTTTACATATTATCAGTGGGTTTCTCTTGAATCGGTTTATGTTAAAATGCACCGGCGAAGTAGGAAACATAGTCCGCGAATGCTGCAGTGAAGTGCCAGCAAATTTTTCGGTACCGTGTCAAAACAGAACATTGAAGAAAAATAACAAACCTAACCTATTCACTGTCCCTGTTCTGTTTTATCCGTTTACCGAATTTTTCAGTGAAGTGCCCGTAAAAGTTTCCGGCGCGCGCGCTTCGGCCACGGGTCTGTCTACCAGCGCTGATCCGTGAAGGTGTCCCGGGCACTAATTACGATCACAGGTTTGAAATTTTTTTTTTACCCATTTTACCTCGAAGTTGACGGCCTCTGCACCTTAGCCCTCGTGGTAGTCGTTGTGCTAGCTGTCGTGTTAGAATTTATGGTGCTTGTGTGTGTTTGCACCCAGTACATATTTTTAAAGTTTGAAAATTCGTAAGTTAAATTAAATTAAAAAAACCTAGGTTAGGTAGGTTAGGTTTTTAGGCTATTTTTTACACCTTTAATGACTGAATTTATCATAATTTTGGAACCTTCTCCGGTTTTAAGTAGAATACGAGGATTACGTGTTTTATTAAGGCTTCGAAACGTATCTTTATGGCAGAAGAAGTCGAGGACGTCCGAGGAAGACATGTCACGATCAAGTGAACCAAATACTTGAATCCGGAAGGATATGTATGAATGTGAATGAAGCAAGAAGTGTGTGCCAAGACCTCAGATCATAGAATATATTCTATGATCCGAGGCCAAGACCGAGTTGTTCGGCGGTCCGTCCTCTCTGCCTACCCCTGTGTAGAAACGGCATGACGGTTATTTAATTAGTTTTTAAACAGAACTCGGAGCCAGAGCACAAACACATTGAATATCCTCGCCTTCTAGATTTTAAATTATTATTTATTTACTAAAAAACTACACTTTGATTTATTCAATGCTATTCGGTTATATTTTTGGGTTCTGTTTTGATTCAATTATTGAACTTTAGTAATTCGAATTCTTAAACAAACTTTGTTTTAGGAAAACGGATCATTAAAAAGTTGGTATACCTTTTCTGAATACCAGATTAAGATTTTTTTAAATCATCTTGACCAGATGTTTTATGGTTTTCTTTATTTTTTATTGATTTTCAAAAAAAATGGGGTATACTTTTTTTGGTCATTCATAATTTTGACTATTATTATCGGGAAAAAATGTCGAAAATAATTTGTTATCACATCGCGCCTGAAGGGTTTCGCTTTCAAACTTCTTACTTCTTATCCGTGACGTCTCGCCATGTGTCGCGACCGCTGGTCGCCGAGCCGCTTTGGAAAGTTACTGTGTCAGCTCCATGCAAAGTAGGTCCATCCTATTGGCTAATGCAGGCGTCGCTCTATGTCAGCCAGCGACGGGTAATGAGATGATGCTCTTTCTGCAATCACTTGTTTATTGTTCGGTTTTGTTACAACCTAAGTTTGTTGGTAATTCGAAGGCATTCCAGGCCAAGTGAATCACTTTCCTTTCAAACCGTTAATGACTGTCGCAGCTACTTATCGCTACAACATGTAGCTGTAACGGTCAATTTTAAAATTCTTAAATAAGTAATAGAAATATAAAGTCAATTAATGAAATAATTAACCTGAAAATCTCAATTTCAGAGCTCTCCTGTATTACCTAAATTATATCATTAAACAATATATTTTCGGATGTAATATGAGTACAAAAATACATACTTAATTCTTATTTTCAGTAGGAACATATTACAATGAATTTATACCGCTGTTCTTAAAATAGCCGGTGGTGTAATGGTCAACATAGTTGCGTTCCAAGCAGATTGGGGTTCGATTTTCGGTTGTGGCATTATTAAAAAATGTAATCATTTTATATTTGTAAAAAAAAGATAATATTTTTACTTTTATTTTTAAAATTTGTATTTTTTTTTCATTAAATTTTTTTTTTTTTACGCTTCTGCGCTAGCATCTTAATGTCTAATTTTTGGTAACCGGATAAAATAGAATATAAATGTGATAAATTAAAAGATTAACTAACTAACCATCACGCCGTTTCTCCCCAGGGTTAGGCAGAAAGGACGGACCGCCAAACAACTCGATCTTGGCATATACTTCTTGCTTCATTCACATTCATGCAACGTCTCATACATTCTCTTCTATTATTCCGACTTCTGACTGGCCCGACTCGGGTATTTGATTCATTTGATCGTGCCATGTCTTCCTCGGGCGTCCCGGGCTTCTTCCATTCACATTCGCGTCATATATTCTTCTTACACTCCTTTCTTCGTTCATTCGCTCTACATGCCCAAACCATCTAATAAGCGTCCCTTTCTCAATCTTACTCATTACGCTTAGATCAGCCTTGCATTCTTTACGAATCTCAATATTTTTCACACGGTTTTACCACACATTCGCCTCAGATATCTCATTCTACGGCATTCAGGAAAGGATTAGGTTAAATTGCTTGTTTGTTATTTTTATTCAATGTTCCGTTTTATCATGGGACCTTTCTTTTTAATCTATCGCGCCAATTTAAAACTTACATATTTATAACTTTTAATTATATATTAATTTTTGACTGTTTATCCGACAAAGCTGAATCTTTTTACGCACTTCTATAAATAAATAGATACACATTTTCATTTTATTTCACGCATCCTCGGTTAAACTTAGCAAGGTGGCTAATATTAATACATTCTGACTAGGCTAAAAATGGTAATAATAGTAAAATATGGTCCATTAGAAGCTTCTTACGCTTTTTAAGGTCATTTTTCAACATTTTCCAGTCCTAAAAATTAAAAGTATTTAAAATAAATGCCAACTCTTCTTGTGCCACCAATCTTCTAATAAATTTAACATCAGCGCCTTTGAGGTGATTTTCGCACGAAAACGGCGCTATAAAAATAATCCATTTATTATTATTATTATTATCAATAGAAAAATAGAAAAGGAGGATGAAATAGCAAATGTAAAAATATCATCTCTATACTTTAATTTTCTAATAAAACTGTGTTCATGTGATGCGACCGGCCAGGTAAGTATGTTTTTCTGTATCTGTTTGTGCATAATTAGATAAATAATAGGAAGTAAGATTTGTACAGATCCCTTGAGGTGATTTTTTACAAAAACGGCGCTATACAAGTAATCCAATTATTATTATTATTAGTTTCTAGTTTCGTATAGCGTCTTTAAGGTTCCCTTTGTCAGTTGGAGCATTCCTAGTTACACCTTTTTGAATTTCATATTCGTGGGTTAGGTAGGAACGCTAAATATGTCAATATAGCACTTAGAGGTGATCGATAGCACAGTGGGTAGGATGCTCAATTGGCAGCGGGTGGATTAAGTTCGAATCCCACTGCGGGTATCCATTTACTCCCTTTTCAACACAAGTTATGCTGAAAGCAAAAGTCTGTAAAAGGCAGTATGCATTCTAGGGTTTTATACTTCGGCATTTAAAAAAAAAACTTCAGTAAGTACCTAGGTATCGTGGAATCCAAAGATGCTATGTTATTTGAATAAACAGCTTCTGAGACATCAGCAGATTTTTGCCACAGTTTATTTATGAAATATTTTTCATTTCCGAGCTGCGGTTATGGAAACAAATTGCCCCGCGGACCCCTACAAACAATATTTTACTTTTTACGACAATATTTGATTCATTTACAACTGTGCGTCATTATTGTCAGTGGTATTGAAATACCAGACATACTCCCCGCGAGTGACGGCAGTAAAAAATAATTTATTATGACTGGCCCTCAAGTTTTGGTATTCTATTCACTACCATCGACGCATGACGGTTCAAGAACTCATCCAATATGAACGTGAACTTGAAAAATATCGACGGCTGGTATTTGAATTTTCAATATATTTTAGTTATTATTATTATTTTTACTATAGATTACAAAATAAAGATGGGAATTACTTACTAGAGAAATAATCACTGATGTAATTGGTACTCTCGACGGCCCGGCAAGCGGAAGACTTGGGTTCAATTGCAAGCGGAATCTAAAATCACAATCGGCTCATTTCATTATTTAACTGTTATTAATTTGTTTCAATATTAATATAATTATTTATTAGCGTTTTATGTGATAACGTACAAGAGCTAGTGGGTCTATGTCATTCCCATTTGGGGAATAATAATAATAATAATATTCGGTTGATTTTTATAGGGCCGTTTTTGTAAAAAATCACCTCAAGGGCAAGGGCTGTGTTATGAACATTCAATCGGATATGAGACAGAGAAGAGAAGAGTTGGGATATACGTGGTTATTACGTTATTTAAATAATTTGTGTTATTTTCACATTTCTAATATGATGGTTTGAGCTGTAAAGTACAGACGGCTTAGCTAAGTTGCTTTAATAGTATTAATTGTTTTTGTGTTTAATTCGTAGAACTCCATTTAATTTTTTTTTTAATTCAATGTAAATCAAATTTAACAATGTTATTATTATTTTCTGTAAGTATTTTTAGTTATTATTATTGTTATTATTAATCCACAATAAGTCGTCACAATGTGGATTAACCACAGTTTGAAAATGGCCTTAAACGCCGAAACAGCTGTCACAATAATAAAACTAAAAATACTCGCAGAACTTAATAATAACATTATTAAATTTGATTTACATTAAATAAAAATAAAAAAAAGCTTTAACAGTATTTTCAGAGAGTTCCGACAGATGTCACTAAGATGTTCCTTAAGAGTTTAATACGGTAACCTGCTCTGCCGACTGGCAGATTTTAAGAATAATGAAGAGAACAATGACTTCCCGGCTGTTCTAATTCTCCTGGTTTCTGTTTGTGAACATAAGCTTAATAAAAAGACAAATTGCTTGTGTGACTGACGGTTTATTATTTATCGTACAACCCGAGGTCGCTGCAACACAATAAAATATTATAGTGTTTTTGCGGCACGTTTCAAAGTGATAGATACTCTCAGTAAACCCCTAAGAAAGGTCACCATTCAGAATCGAATTGCTTGAAATGGCTTTATCCGTATTTATTGACCAGATCTGAATAGCCAGGTACTTCTCCCCAATACATTCAGCTTTACAACATACCCCAATTGAGGATGTCATAGTCCCACTGACTCCGGCCAGTTGAGACTCTTGTGCGGTATTCGTGTTTTTTGAAATTTCACTGAGGTGGCTGTACCGTACGCTGTGCTGTCTTCCATTTACAATTTGTTTGTGTTTTTACATTGAAATGTTTGAAAGCTCTTGGGCGAGTTTTTTTTTACCTGACGGTCTAAGTCTAGACGAACTTCCTCCGAATAAAAAGCACCGCGCTTTGCTGCACCGTTTCGTTGATTTACACAAGAAATGTTACTGCTAACGGTATAGCTTCGTTCTACTCTTAGAGTAACAATTTTACTATATTCCTTCATAATAAGTCTTATTGATTTTTTTAATATTGCATTAAATGGAACAAGGAATATGGCAATCTTTTTTATTGATAGTTAATTGTGGGTGTATTTAAAAAGTCTATAGGTCACTATAAATATGTCGTTGCGAGCTTTAAACAGATTAAGAAGATCCAAACAGATAGATGTGCGAATTTCGTGACGTTAGAACTCACTAATAGCGAGCCCTTAGTGTACTGTGACTGTTCGTACGGGTTTCTGAAAAAGCTTCCAGCAGGACGAATCAAAACATACTCCAATCGGGGATATCTTCAAAGTTTATTTTCGTAAAGACAACTCATATAATATCTACAATTCCGGAAATTAATGGAAATCTTGCAGTCCGAAATCTTACCAGTACAGAGTACAGTACTGGTTTTCGGTCTTCTGTCCTGGTTAGTCGTTATCCCAAACGATTAAACAAAAATCTAAAGATCTAATAATTGTCGATCGTCTTAAATTATTCCCAAAAATTCATGCCACTCATGACATCAAATTGAGAGTCAGCTATCCTGGAACCAGGATCGAAAATTAAAAAAAAATTGGCCATGAAAATTAAAATATCTGGGAAAGTTTGTTAGTCATCCCCCCCACCCTTCCTTACCATTAGAAAAAAATCTGAGATATGAAATTTTTCGGAATTCGTCACCCTACCCCCCCATTTAAATATGAAAACTCTGGAAAGTTTATGTTTTCTACTTTATAGTTAGGATACACTTGCACGTGCATACAAAGTGTGGGCCTCGTGTCTTATGATCTTATTTGACCCTACTTTCTCAAGTTGATTGATTCAAAAATATTTTCAATGGTTTCTGACATAGCTACAATACAAATTGTGCATCTGATAAACATGTGGCAGTATTTCAGTAGCTTAAGGAGTTAAAGGTATAATGGGAGCCATCCCTTTCTTTAAAGTGTCCCCTTTAACTAATTTTATTTAATATCATGACATAGTTTCGGCTTGAACCTCGTCTGGTAGTTAGTTTTGCTCGCGTGAGATGTGGGATGCCTGCTCGTTTACTGAGAATTCAGGATTCGGGGTAGACAATGCTCTAACCTGCCTGGAAAGGTATGCGGAGTATAAAAAACAGGGCCATTTGTCATGGTTAATGTGGAGATACATATTATAATTATGTACGTTCTGTGCCCCTTAGGACTTAGGCCGTGTCATTTCAGAAATATTTAAAAACATTCAAATCTATCGAGATATTGCAGCAACAATACATTATTCCAGTTTGCTTACGAATTATATTCGAATCGTTTTGAACATTAGTATATTTTTTCTTCATCTTTATATTATTGACTCAATTATCAATGTGGTATTGTCACCGTGAGATCTGTTGTAACTTATCTTTCTTAGCCATGCGATATTTTTTAATATCGTAGTAAAAATTCGATGGGGATCAGTTTGTGGGAGAGGGACATCGGAGGGGGATTATTTATTAATTCGAAATAATGTTTTTATTTATTAATTTATTAAGCCCCGATGGGCTTTTACATATTTTAACATTTAAATGATTTTGTGTACAGAAAGAAAAAGGCTTTAAGTTAACAAGAAAGAACATGATACATAGTTGGTATATAAGTGCAACATATTTATGATATGTATATATGTATAATAATGTTCAAGTGCATGACAAAGAGAAGTTATGAAGGGAAAGGTTTTTAATATGTAGGTAATACATTTTTTTTAAAATAATTATAGTACTACCCTTATCTACATGATACATAATATACAAGTGCATAATATAATATGAGTGCATGACACTGTGAAAAAAAATCAACGTGTTTTTATATTTCGGGTGACGTAAAAATGTATGAATTTGCGTAAAACATAATATAGTACATGATACATAGAAATAAAAAAAGAGGAACAAGTTTTTGAATTGTAGATAAGTAAAAAGATATCATAAAAAAATAACAATAGCTCTTATGCGATGCTCTTATAATCGTTGCAATATAAAAAAAAATCAGGTATCTATAGCAGAGGGGAATTTGTTTCCAAGCGTAGGCGAGAAATGTGTGCATGTATTTAGTTAGTCCCAGAATTATTGTTATTGTCACATAATAATATATTATATTTTGCCGAGTTTGTTGATGAGGTACTTTGAAGTTGATTAGTTGCAGGAGTTCACAACCATCTAATACGGAATAAATAATTTTAAATAAAAAAAGATGATGATATTGTTACGCAATACGATAAACGTAATGTTTTATTAGAAAAAGTTTATTTAAAGAAACAAACAAATTCTCATTGATTTTTAAATATATTTATTTTCGGCATCTATATATATACATATATATAAATCAATGTAAGTTTGTTTGTTTGTCCTCGATGTTCTCGAAAACTACTCTACCGGTTTCGCAGAAAATAGCACAGTTTGTTTTTATTAGTGCTGGGAAGGTTTAGAAAGTAGTTTGAATAAAATCCAATATGTAAAACTGTTGCTATAACGTTTTAAAGTTAGTATGAAAAATATCGACCCCCCATGTTTTATTTAGGTTAGCCCATGGATATAACACTCTGGTTAGCCACAGATTGCATATTCAAAAGAAGAAGATTTTCTTGGGTAGAATATTTTCAAAATGGAAAACACGAGTAGGTACATACTTAAGAGCTTTATGATTTAGATATATTTTGAAAAAAATAAACGTTTGGAATGAAATAAAATATTCAAATGAATGTTTTGGAGATGGTTACTTTCGCTGTCAAATCAATTATGGCACCCTAATGACAAGCAAGAATTCACAACTTCATAACTTAATTCCAAAAAAAAAGTCCCGAGCAAGGCCGGGGGGTACACATCAGCTAGTTTTAAATAAAACCTTCCAAGTAATTTTTTTAGGATATTCAGCATTTTAAAATATTTTCTAAAACATATTACGTAGGACGGTCGGAAAAAAATATATTTCTGATTTGATTTTGATTAAAGCTAATCGTATGTAAATTTAAAAAAATGTTATAAATATTTTTGTCTTAAACATTGCGTTTATCGTAGTACTTAATAATGGTATCTTTATTTTGAATTAATAAATAATCCCTTAGAAGTAATCCCTTACAATAATATTCTAACTTTTTGATGTTGATATTATTAATCTAATTATTATTTTTAACCTTTGGTACCTACATACTATTATTGAGCCAATTGTCGACATGGTCCTGCAACTGAGAGTTCTGTTGAATACTCCCCTTCTGGTATTTGCGACGTTCATGAGAAAGATGGAGAGGTAACAGAGGAGCTATCAGCGGTACGCGCATAAGAAATATTCGAAAAGAACCAGTTTTTTTGTTTAAATATTCAAATCATTGAAAAAATTTGTGTTGAAACTCTATTTTTTTATGTTCACTCACAAAATTGACTCAATTATCAATATAGTCGATGTTCTAGTAATTATTATTGTTTATGGCCATTATTCAAATGGTGAAAATCAATATTGAATATTTGATATCAAGCACGTGTCCATGACGACTATTAGCATGCTATTAGGCGATATGAATTAGTGTCAAAATTAGAATATTTTATGCTTCATGTGACTGTTAAAAACCTGTCGCGATTTGTCCTCTCGTTTCGCCATCTTTGATCTGCTACTGTTTTGCGACACCGAACGTTGAGAAGCGCTTAAAATTATCATTGCCACCGAAGAGACAAACTGATAGAAGTGTGATGCGGGCGTGTCCGTGTGCCCGAAGTGTAAACTATTTTTCTTGAAATTGATCAATCATTTTAAAATGATTTTTTGAGCAAATGATCAATTTCACTAGCCTGTCTGGGGCCTAGGAGTCAAAAGATCTCACGCCATAACGCAGGAACATCTCTAGCACGGCGGGCGATATAATACCAATATTAAAAAAATAATAAATTGGCGACATCAGTCATCTTTAAAATCGTTATTGATCACATTTATAGGGATTATAAGTTGTAGATCGACGGTATCCTTTAACCCTTTCCTCACGATGCTAAAAAATCCCTCGATCTACGATGCTGTACATTCAGTGTACAGTGAACAGAGTTTTGTGGTTTTTAGTTGGATAAAGATGAAGAGTTTAAATTTATTACTTATGTAAAATATTGTGTATTAGTTATTGAGATCAAGGAAAATTACCGTTCATGCGTAACACTACTATTGCCGGCAGACCGCCGGCTACTACTGACGACTATGCATCGTGGCACGACGAACAAAACCCAACACCCTTTCGCTCACTACCGCACCACTCAGCAAGTTTGCACCTATATATATTGACAAAAAAAAATCAAATTTTTCGATAAAACCTTTTTTTCTGTTGCGTTTGATAAATACTTGTAACAATTGTAATTATTTTATCCAATACATAAATGAATTGCGGAGGAATCCCTAAAATGAGAACCCTGTGTTTAGTATACTTAAAGAAATATTGAAATAATTAGAGACAACACCGGCAAGGAAAGGTTAATATTTTAACATTCTTTTTATAACTACGGTATGTTTTCTGTCACTAACCCATCAATATTGTTTTTTCATGATGGTTGAGTCGTCGCTTGAATAAAGTTAGCGCTCCATTGTTATGTCGTTGCCATCTTTAGGCAGGTTTGGCTTCAATATCCACCTAATAAGTCTTAGATTCCAAAATGGCTAGAGAACTAAAATCACAATAACAAAAATTGTATCTATCCTGAAAATTCACCCCTTTGTATATAAATATGCAGATAAATGAATGTATTTACACCGTAGAACCATAGAGGTTATACCGATTAAATAAAGTGGTTTCATTTACATGAAGTGTGTATTTTTATTTGAAACTGTCTGAGACAGAGGAATAAAATGCATCTTCAAATCGCTTCCCCAAGGCTTAGGGCTTAGGGGTTGCGCGCAATTAGGAGATTGGATTGGGTGGGAGGTGGGTGGTTAGATGGTTGGGTAGGATGTCCCGCCCACGGCACCCGCCCTCGGCCCCTTTCTCCCCCAGCGAGTATTGATTGGGGGGCCCCACCCCCCTCGCCACCCACCGAGCCGCCCACACTAGCCCGACTCCGTCCAGCGTGGTCCGATGGGATCGAATGGACTATACTCTATCCTAGCGGAGGCATCTTTGCTGTACTCGAACTCATTAGGACGCTGTATCTACTTATGATGTCGGCAGCGTCTTCGATCTCCATTATGATACTTGACTGCTCACGAACATTCTCTCAACACATTACATTACAAAATAGATGTAATTTTTCGTAACGTAACACACGTTTTTTCTTCTTTTTTATTTTTCCCACCCATGCTTTTTGGGAGGTGCAGCCCTTCGTCTGTTTCTAACCAATGACAGCCATTGAAAAGGTCACCAGTGTAGTCCCTAAGTGCTTCTATTGGTCATCAGCAAAAACTCTGTTATGTATATCAGCGAACGCAAACTGTGGGCCCGCAAAGCACCTTTCATTGAGCCCTCATCAATCCGACATGCTTGAACTAAAACCTTCAAAATTTTATTTTTGAATTACGCGCCATACGGTTACAGTGATGATTTTTCTCATTAAATTCACATTGTATTGATATCTGCAATAGTTTTTTTTTAAACAAAGACAAACATTCTCGTGATACGAATAACCTGACAATATTTGAAACTCCTACTACCATCACAGTAAGCGGAAGATGTCGTTTGTGTCGTGAAGAAGGACTTAACCAGCCGAGGAATTGAACTCTCGACGCCTGGGTGAGACCCAGACGCGGTATCAACTCAGCCACTGACCGGCCTTTATTCTTTATACCTATGTGATGAGTAACTAAGTATACATTAGTGTTAGTGGTAACATTAACAAACATTTCCTTTACCCTCTTTCAATAGTTTAAAATAACTGCACCTGTCATATGACATAATTTAAATGTCTTTGCATAACGACTCAAAATTGATTTGATTTTCACGTACAATTATTTCGTTCGTGTTTGAGAATAATCTGGTAACTGCATTTTTGGTCGTTTTCTGTTAAGTATAAAAATACGGTTACTGATGCATTATTTTTAATAGTTTAATCCTCATATCTCTCTATTAGTTTGGTCAAAACATGACAGACCAATAACATACTGTTTTGCACATATCATGTTACTCCCAAACACCACAGATTTTTATGTTTAAGTTGTTCCGGTGGGACCTAAAAAGTATTGAATTCCTATACTGAAACGGTCCTAAACCAAGCAACTGACTTCTAAGTAAAGAGATGAACTGAAAACTTAGTTAGCATGGTTTGACCCTTGGATATATTTGATCACGTTGGCGACCCGTGCGAACCTAAGTTTTTGACCACTGGTTTATATGATATTATGTCAAACGCATATGGTGTGAATGATGCTTAACTTAACTTCTTCTTCTTCGTAAGTTTTCGGTCGTTCAACTTTGGACATGCGCCTCCCTCAAATATTTCCTTCTTTGACAATTCTTACCGGCTCTCTTCCATCTGTAGACGACAGTTCTATTTAGTTCTTATCTTATATTAATATATTATGGCTCTGATTGTTCTGAAATGCATCGTTCACGAACCGAGGAATTGTACTAAGGATCTTATTTATTCTGTTCCACGTGCATGTGAATACCGTATGCGCTGCAGCCAATGCAAATCACTCAATCGCTGTCAAAACAAAAGCGCTCGAACCTTAAGCCCAGAGCTGCTAATCATTTAGTCAGGTAAGCCGGTGGATTTAATGCACGACCAGCCAAAAGTTCGTGTTTCCCGTGCCACGAACCAATGCGATGTGCAGAATCATTATTGCTGCCAATGGTGCCCAAGTTTATTCGTAAACTCTTCCTTATTTTTTTATTTATTTTCTTACTACCTACTATTTTGGTGTACAGGATGTATCAGAACGTATTTGATGAACCTTAACCAGTAATTCCTGAGCTTATTTGGAGTATAAAATGTAGATGGGATTTTGTTCTCCTGTAAAATTTTTTAGTTTAAAAAACACATTTTATGTACTACTTGGGATATGTACCCACACCACACATAACACACCTTTTCCCATAAAATTCCCATATTCATTTCTGAAGAGATGAGTTTTTAGTTTCCATTCCGAGCTTTTTAAAAATCATTTGTAAAATGTCAACACGTTTTTGCAGTAAGTTCGTTTTTATTGTCGTGGAAAAATATTGTTCCTTTCCCGATGTCTTGTTCAGCCGTGGTGTAAACATCTTGGTATCGTAACTGCGACAGTGTTCTGGGTATTGATCTCTATCTCATTATCCTGCGCGATCTACCGTGTTCATTCCCTTTCTTTATTTTCTTGTATTTAGACAACTTTATGCTGTTCCTATGCTATTCCATTGAAATAATCGAGTAATTCACCTCCAGCAATTATTATGTAATGATGTTATATTATGAGTTGGAAAGTTTTGTGGAAGTAACCTTATCTATTGCGTCATCGGAGTATTACAAAGTATGCAGCAGTGCCTACCGGTGTACATGCAGGAAAACTGTTTACATTTCAATCTAAAATTTTGGATCACAACCATTTCCTCGCGTAAGTGAATTTGCATTCGATCACAAATCGATGAAGCTGAAACAAATTGTGATTATTGGGGTGGCAGGTGGTTGGTATCCACCTATATATACCTGCTGAGGAAGATTGTTGCCGTATAAAGAATAAACTAAATGTACCCCTCAAGACTTATGGGTAAATTTTAGAGATTTGTTTAATTTAATAATTTGATAATAATAATAATAATCGGATGATTTTTATAGCGCCGTTTCTGTGAAAAATCACTTCAAGGACGCTGTACAAATATTACTTCCTTTTCTTATATTATTCTTATATTACATCTTTTCTATGAAGTTTTTTTAAAATGGCTTTACAAAATAGTAAACAGCGTCAATATTTTTTATAGTTTTCTTGGGTCTATACGCTCAATCTTACTTGCACAAACTCTAATTTGCACAGGTAAGCATGCGCGTTAAGACGGCAAAACCGCACACCGCGCAAACTGTTTTCACAAACGTTAATTTGCTCTAATTTGAACAAGTTAGCAAATACATTAAGACGGAAAAACTGTATGCGCAAATGGCTTGCATACACTTCAAATGATTGCGACAGGTTTGCACCAACCGGTTTGCGCATGTAATATTGCGCGTATGGACGGGGGAGGATTTAAATTGACGAATGAAAACTCTTGATTCACCGCACACAGTTCTGTGTTTTCGCAAACTTTTGCATCAACTGACTGCGCATGCAAATCGCCGCACAGTGTACCGTTTTTTACGCAAACTTTTGCACATACTGATTGCACATCCATGTTGCTGCATGTAGACGGACCTTAAAAATGAGAAATAAAAATAAATTTATTTTCAGAAAGAGAAAGTTACTCATTCGTAGAAAAGTATGTGATATGGTTACATATGCGTTATGAGATATGACTGGAGACCTGAAATTTTCGCGTTTGTGATAACGCGAATTTTCGTTATTTTCACACACATTTTCTGGTATTTTAAAATATGAAAGTAATATAACACATTCTAGATGTTTCTTTGTCTAGGGTTTTGACATGCTTGAATAGCCATAAAATGGAACACAGCTAACTCCATGTCAGAAACGCCGCAAATTGTCACTATTTTGTCTATCAAAAAATCTCACTTTTATTACATAATGCCAAAAAAGGAACATTACAACATTTATGTTATATAATACCACGGCTTTTACTGAAAAAAGGAACATTACAACATTTATGTTATATAATACCACGGCTTTTACTGAAAAAAGGAACATTACAACATTTATGTTATATAATACTACGGCTTTTACTGAAAAAAGGAACATTACAACATTTATGTTATATAATACCACGGCTTTTACTGAAAAAAGGAACATTACAACATTTATGTTATATAATACCACGGCTTTTACTGAAAAAAGGAACATTACAACATTTATGTTATATAATACCACGGCTTCTACTGAAAAAAGGAACATTACAACATTTATGTTATATAATACCACGGCTTTTACTGAAAAAAGGAACATAACAACACATTTGTTATATAATACCACGTTTTTTACTGAAAAAAGGACCATAACAACGTTTATGTTATATAAAACCGCGGCCTTTACTGAAAAAGGGAACATAACAATATTTATGTTATATAATCGGCTTTTACTGAAAAGGGGAACATAACAATATTTATGTTATATAAAACCACGGCTTTTACTGAAAAAAGGAACATAACAATATTTATGTTGGAACATAACAATATTTATGTTATATAAAACCACGGCTTTTACTGAAAAAAGGAACATAACAATATTTATGTTATATTGAAAAATAACACCACTTTTCTCAAAAATAAGACGAATTTCACTAAAAATAATGCGAATTTAACAAAAATTAAACGAAATTCATAAAAAAATAACGCGAAATTTTTGTGACATAATTACAAAGTAATTCCTTGATTTTTCGTATGTCTTTTTTAAAGGGGATATTATATAATTAGAGGATTAACTTAATTGTAGTTTACAATATTGATTATAAAAAATATATATCTTTCCACGCCAATGAAGAGATCTGTAACAAAATGCTAGCGAATCAAAATATGGATGAATTATATATCTACTTTGTTAATTGTTTTAATTATTTCGAAAATACATTAGTTTCGATTAATTCGTAGAACTCCATTTAATTTTTTTTTTTAAATTTAATGTAAATCAAATTTAGTAATGTTATCAATAATTAATGCAAGTATTTTTAGTTTTTTTATTGTGACAGCTGTTTCGACGTTCCAACTGCAGTTTACAATAATAAAAACTAAAAATACTTGCAGAACTTAATTATAACATTATTAAATTTGATTTATATTAAATTTAAATTTTTTTGTTTTTGTTTCGCTAACGATGGCAACATTTTCGGCCGATTGTTAAGTACTAAAATGCCCAATGAGATACGTACTAAACATGCATACCTATAGTGGTGGGCGAAGCGGCTCGGTTTAGTGAGCCGGATCACTAAATCAGCTCTCTGTATCGACAATCCACATGAAAACTGGACGACAAAAGTATCGTGCAAGAGCGTCTTAAGGACGTCTTTAGTATGGCCAAGGGAGTGAGGGAGAGGGCGTAGTGTGGGGAGACGCTAACCGTCGTTCAATCAAGCCGGATCACCGAACCGGTATACTACAAAGAGCGGATTTAGTGATCCGGCTCACTAAATTGAGCCGCTTCGCCCACCACTAATACCTATCGTTAAGGTTTTTTCATTAGAGAAAGCATAGTGCTCGTGTATTGGATGCACTCGTATGAAGGACAATGCTAGCGTGCCGGGGTTGTGTAAAACGAGTCCCCCCATCCTGAGGGAATATGGGATTTATTATTGGTTAGCGCACTCATGATATCTTTTTGGCTCTTATGAAGAAAAGATTACATTTTAAGAATTTTATTCACCTGAAACCTTAATTTTTTTTGACTATCCGTATAGAATTTGAAAATAAACTATTTGTAGTATTGCATGTAGATTGTAGGGTATCACAAGTTTATAGTGTGTATTTTTTAAAATTATTTTTTATTAAAAAAATTTGTTACATAATTACATTTTGAAACAGTTTGAAAATACAAGAAAATATGATAAAAACAAAAAAATCCTACGAAGGCAAAGCCTGTGTGTGGGTATTATAATAGTTTTTTTATCACATTTCTATGACTTATGTGAAAGTTTTCATTTTAAACAAAAAATAAGTTAATCATTTTCTTAAAAGTGGTAGCGAAAATAAGAAAGATAAAATATGACATAAAGTGATAATAAGAAACAAACAAAAAAAATATTTCGTTAGTTATGACAGTAAACAGAATTTACTGTTATTATCACATATACGTACATAAGTATAATAAGATTTTAGTGGGCGTTTTAAAATCACACACAACTACGATACTAATGTTTTGAAAGTAACTAACTAACTAACCATCACGCCGTTTCCCCGCAGGGGTAGGCAGAGAGGACGGATCACCAAACAACTCGATCTTGGCATACACTTCTTGCTTCATTCGCATTCATACAACGCCTCATACATTCTCTTCTGTTATTCCGACTTCTGACATGGCCCGACTCGAGTATTTGATTCACTTGATCGTGGCATGTCTTCCTCGGGCGAAGTAGGTTTTATAAAAATGTATATGTATTGGTGTATTAAAAAATGATAACATAAAATAAGGCATTGAACAGTATAATACATTGTTGGTACCAGCAACAGGTGAAAAATTGAGTTGAATTTTATTGTTATTGATAAAATATGTGTTTTTGCCCTGCTTGTGATTTGAACTCGATCTCAATGTCAACTTTCAGACCATGGACTGGTCCACCAGTAGACCACTGAACTACGGAGGTGGTCAATTAATTGTTTTCAAACGATATAAATATTTGTGCTAACGGTCAAAGTACTAATTACTGATAATTTGTGGTTTCCACTGTTAATTTAAGCGTTGTCTTGCATCCGATTGGACGTGGGTCGTACTATTAATTCGCCACATACCTCGTCGGTCCTGTGAATGAATGCCCAAGTAATTCTTTGAAGGTGGGTACTTAATGTTACAACGATCTATAAATCGCGAGGCTGCTATTACAGGGTTCTAACTGCGAAATGCGGTATCTACATATAATATCGTAGATTGACAACATAATCTAAGCTAACCTAACCTAATCTAAACTAGTATAAAATTACCCAAAGCTTGTTCTAAGATATTTTCGATAGTCCCTTTAAACCTACTATCTCGTCACTGAAAATTAAATGATGTCAAACATACAACTTAGTAAAGATAGTTCAAAATTTTGTGAAATTCAGTTGTATATTTCCGATTCAAGTAATAAGGACGTTTTGGTTCTAACTATGGTTGGAACCCTGTCCTACTAAGGTGACATAATGCTAGTTAATAGAGTGACCTTAGATTCTTATTTCTCATCTACGCGAGTGTTATAAAGTACCATAAGGTACTCGTATGATTCAAATAACATGTAATGTGTTTTCTACTGTTAGCTATAGAAAATACATCCCTTAGATATCTGTTTTCAGTATTGCAATGGTGAAAATTCAGAATTTAGTGACGAAACGTACCTTAATGGCGTTTTTGTGTTGGATTTAAGTAACAGGATCTTAATATACAGGTTTCTCGTTTTCTTATCCCCTACTTCCTTTCGGTCCCTTATCTCCCACGCGACATCTCGGAGATAGTAAAATAGATCACCACAAAGTGCTATCCACTACCCACCGGCCACCCCCTTGGCCGGCTCTCTTGTATAGGCGTTGAATACATGGAAGCGATGTGGCTATTGCGCAGTCGTACCTTACCTGAACTTAGGAAGTGTCTTAACAGCGGTGAGTCATCACTAAAATGGACACATGTGAATCTTCTGACGTTGTTGCTTCGAATTACGTTGTTAACATACTTCATGCGAGCGAAAACAAGGGTTCCGTTTCGAGAAAGTGAATTTTGTTTTAAACAGCTGTATCGTTAATAATAATACACAATACATATATTGTAATGATATTTTTTACGTACCCACATCGCACATCACACTCCAACTACAAAAGTATTTTTATTATGAAATTAAAGCGTACTTTCTAATACGACTCCATAAGCAGAAGTTAACCCTAGAATGGAAGCGTAGAGTAAAATTTATTCTATTGAAGTGCTGACCGATCGCGCTAGCTTACTTCATGATATGCTTTCCTTGAGTTCTTTCCCCAGTAATGTGTTTGTCTTCATAGTAAAAGGTTCTACCTTTAGCTCATAGGTAAGTTTAATATTTTTTACTGAAGAAAATGTCCCTATCATTGTATGATGAAATTTATTGATCGCTTCTCAAACACAATAAACGAGTGAATTATGCATATTTTGGATCAATTTAAGTAAAAAATGTTTATTATGATCGAAATATTAATTACCCTAAACAATAAAGATTAATCAAATATATACTTATCGCTTCCATTGATTGGCTAATGAATAACGCTTCCATTCTAGGGTTAAAGCCGATGTTGGGTCATTTAGTGATGTTTTATCTCTAAAAGATGTACGTATTTTATAACATTACAAATTATTATTGTTTTCGCTTGGCCCAAATCATTATAAAAATAAAACAATTTCCCCCATCTCCGGTGCCGCTAGTCTAAGGATTTATCACCCGGTCTACGGGTTCAATATAGGCTCCTTTTGATAAAATATTCTTCCTCAGGAAAGATAAGAAGATAGAACGACGAGGAAGACATGTATCACCTTTTTTATGCATATTCATATAGTTGTGATGTTTACAAATAAATTGATGTATAATATTCATATAAAAATATCGGATAACAGTGCCTTTCCCGCCATTTAATTAGGACTGGCGTAAAATGTTGAACCACCGCCCCACCTTTAGTAAGCTAAGACGTGTAGGTCCTACCTACAGAGGCATCTTTTTTGTCAATTCCAATTTTAAACTTGGTAAATAAAGTACACCTACCTTATGAACGAAAACATAGTTTTCTTTGATAAGTTCCTTGAAAACCTCCGTAACAATGCGGTATGCTCCTTGACTCTTTAAAAAGGCGTTGCCGTAAGGGAAAACTGTCAATGACCACTATCCAAATTAGAAACGTTGTTTAGCCACCAGATCTGGCTAACCAGGTACTTCCCAGCCTCCTCTTCCACTCCAGGCACTGGTATCACACTAAATAAATAATCTTTCAGATTTCCCCGAATGTACCTTGAAATATTTGCTGAAATAATATGTCATTTTCTGCATACACAATGTAATAAAAACACATACAAAATATAGTATTTGAGTGATCTTAATTTACAGCAGGTTCTCTCCTAGTTTTAAATAGAATAATTATCGATGATGATGATGCAATTCAATGAGAAGAAACGTAAGAAATTCCCTCACTCTTTGAACTGATAAGAAAGACCTTAACAAAACAAATAAATTGTATTTCAAAGCATACATTTTCCGCTTTTCAGCACATCTTCACCTTTAAGGCGCATTATAAAATTGAAACCCTGTAAACTCTCCTCACCAGTAACGCTGCTAGTAATAATTAATATTAGACGTAACTATATTAATTAATTATAAATTTAGCATTCACTAGTTTGAAGCACTTGACGTTTTGAATTGAATTAAGTTTTGTCCTTCTATTTGTATTTAATTTATTCGTCCACTCTAAATTCGCCCATTAAAACACGTCAGTGTTGTGATATTTTTACAAATTCATTTTTCTAGATCGATGCACTAATTTTATACTCAAAGTATTGTTTCGATCCTAGGCTATGATTCTTGTAAGTTTCCATTGGTAACAAAACTAGGTAAGTTGTAATTTTAAAAAAAATCGTAATCGTTTGACTTTTGCTACATAAGGAATATTCGCCCAGTGCAACAAGAACTGAAATGTTTTTTGACATTTTTTGTAATCTTTGTCTCAAGAGCTGAGCATTAAAAATACCTAAGAATGTTTGCAGATGAAAATAATTCAACCGAAAAATCGTTTATGGTCAAGTGTTTAAGGGTGCGATATAACTGGTGGTAAAACGCTTCCGAAATCTGGTACAAAAGCTAGTACCCATAAATCATGTTAGACGATTCAATTTCCACAAATTCAAATGCGTCGTAGAAAATATTTGAAAATGATCTAAGTTGAAGACAAAAAATATTTCGCCTCGAGGACTACTAAAATCTATGGGTTATTAATGCTTCCTTCGTTTTTTTGTTTTTGTTTTATTTTTATTTTTATTTAGTCATATTAATAATACATTTTAATTTTGCTCACTTAGTTTAAGATTGAACAGTTCAAAAAAATATTCATAAAAACAAAAATAAATAAAATTGGACTGGAGTTCCTTATTCGCTGTTTTTCCTATTGCCTACCCTGATTTAAAATTCTGCGCACGTCACTGTACATAGGTAGATACTTTATTTAAATATACTTATCAAAACACGCTCTAAAAATAACATTTTCTCCGTAACGGGGTCATTTGTGATATTATTATATTGTTATTGTGGCAGGCTTGTTATAAAGTGAAACCTCATTTATGCAAACTCGATCGAGTTCGTCGACAAGTCCCCACCAGCTTCAATCAACCCTTTGTGGGGTAAAAATACTTTCATCGCCTTCCCGGGAAAGTTTATGATATTTGCTAAACCCAAAGGCGTTCTATACTTAGCCATTTTTATTAACAAGAAATGAATTATATTTACAGCTAAAAGTAATTACTGTGTTTGTTTAATCGCCTTAACCTTTCCTTGCCCGTGCTGTCAACCGAGTTGATATTTCTCTAATTGAGTTGTTCGATATATCTCTGTAAATATACTAAACACAGAGTTCATATTTTAGGTATTCCTCCGCAATACATTTATATTTATATTGGATAAAATAATTACAATAAGGATTTATAGAACGCGACAGATTTTTAAATATATTTATAATTAGTCATAATATACGTACGTGTCACCACAGAGAGTCACCAAGGATGTCAATTTTTTTTTAATTTTTAAAATTACGATATCTCGAATACCTTGGCACTTTTAACAAAACATAATATTCAATTTTCTGAACGGTCTTGCAGTCCCCCATCTACAGTTGAAAGGATATTCACCACTTTCCGTCCAACCTGCAAGTGTAAATCCTGACGTTCGTAATCGTTCTACATAATATGTGCTATCTAACCATAGCGGTGAAGGTAGATAACAATAATTATTTTAAATAGCGTATCCGCTAACAAAAATGTATCATGTTTATCAGTGTTTATGTTGTAATGCAGATGAGTCAATTAAAATCACTATTTATTGTAATTTAATTACGAACCGTAAAAACGGTTGTGTAGTCTATAATTATTTATTTATTTAATTAATTTCATTAAATTTAAATATGACAACAAAAACATTAGCCATTCATCTCCCTAGGACAGGCCTGTGTTGAGTTGTGCGGCTTTACAATTTAATAATTATCAGTAAATACTAATAAGTAAATAATAATACATTAATAAAGAGTAGTAAATATTAATAAGTAAATGATAGTAAATATTAATAAGTAAATAATAGTAAATATTAATAAGTAAATATTAGTAGTAGATAAACAATAAAAATTAAATTTTAGATTATAGTTATTAAATAATAATAATACGTAAATAATAATAATAAGTAAATATTAATAAGCATATAATAATACACATTAAATATTAAGTAAATATTAATAGGTATATAGTAATAAGTGCATAATAATGATAAAAATAGGTAAATAATATGTAAATAAAAATAAAATTCTGTAAATAGTATTAAGTAAATAATCAAATGTAGGTAAAAAAATTGAATTATAAGTAAATAGTAATAAGTAGTAATCAGTAAGTAATAAGAAGTAAATAGTAGTAAGTAAGGAATAATAATATTGTAATTTCGTTTAATTTAATTAATCATTTTCCCAATGTTCTTTGCAACAGCTGTAAAGTCGTTTTTGTGAGGTCAGACAAATAAAAAAAATAATATCAAACCCATCGCAGCGTTTGTTGATAATAACATTTGAAAAAATCTATGTTGCTATGTTGGCAATGTAACTATCGAACCTGCAACTCCCGAGCTAAAGTCATATGCGTAGGTCGCTGCGGATGTCTCGCGATGATGTCAGTTTGAAGTGGTCGTACTTTTAGATTTCTACGACGATATAACGATCTTACTTCAGGTTCAGAGGTTCAGGGGCGGATTTAACCATTCGGGGGTCTTGCTCGCATCGCCATTAAAAATCGTAATTCACCGAAGACGTGAGGAGAGGTGTTTTGTTACAGTTTTTTTTCAAAATCTATTGTTTCTACACGTATAGAGGTGTTACGCATCCATGTGTCGGATATTTGAAAAACCATCGTGATTGTCGGATATTGTAGAACTGTTTCTACATGGATAGACATTTGAGCAATTATTGACTCAGAGCTGTAATAGCCACTAACACATATGCCTAAACAATGATTGTATTACACAAGGAATAATTCCCCTCACTCACAGCCGATTGCATCCTTATTTGGAAACAGTTCTACCTATGATCTATAACAATCATTTAATACGCTATCGAGCAATTTCACTTAGGTTTAATCCATATGGATATAACAAATAAAGATCTGGCATGTTAAAATTTATCCTAACTGTCTATTGAAGATTTTGTTTTGATCCTTCCCTGGTAAGGTTAAATGCTAAAACGGCATTTCCGCAAAAAGCGAACAATCCCGACGACACTGGCCCATCGCCCGTTCGCTAGCTGCAATGGGGTAAACGCCTCGCCTCTCGCTTCCGAGCTCCGAGCACTGTCCTCCGGTCCCGTTACCGCGCCGCTACCACCGCTCGCCGTCTACTGCCTGTTATCTGCTGCCTACCTTGTACCTTCTACTCCCAAGCCTCTACCGCCTAGTGCCTATAGAGTATAGAGCTGCTTGCGTATGGGACTGACTGCTGCCTATTGCTTAATTGCAGAGGTGAACGTTCCGCGATTCGCGCCAACAATCGCCCGCTGGAGCAGCCGACGACACCGTGAACCAGCCGACCGTCGACCGTCTCTAGGCTCTATTACTCCCGACTATTGTGGCTCTCCATTACCAGTCCAGTAATGCAGTTATGGTCCGTCCCAATAGGCGAGGCCACGCTAGATTTGTAACACGCACATGACCCCCGTGAGACGAGATACTGCGATGCTACCAATGTTACCGTTGGTAACATCAGCAGTTATTGTGTTTTTGGTTGATATTCTCTCGTTTTAATGTTAGATAATATTATTGTTGTAACTGCTGAATATGCGAGCAAAGGTACTTATATGAAATATTTATCCTATGGGTCCGAAGAACGATTTTTTAATAATATAATATAAGAATAGTAATAATAGAAGAATGATAACAAACTTTAAAAACATTTTTCATTTGAATTTTTCAATTTATTTTTTTAGTATCTATCTATGTAAAGATTGTTCATGAATATGACTTGTGTAATAATTACAATACATTATAAGTATAAGGTTTATTATATAAATAGTGTATATAAGTTTAATGCAAATAACATAAGGATAAAGCCACGGTGTTTACAGTCCTCCTCACAAGAGTTTCCCGTTCTGAGGGGCCTACACTTTTTTTTGTACTATCCAGTTGTCTTAAATTTTCTTGATAATGTTAGTAATGTTAGCAGGTTAAGTTATTATCACCAACATACCAATTTATTTATTACTTAAATAGGTAGTGTTATAGGACACTGCTCAAGTGAATATATTCAAATCGGCCATGCTCGGGACCTGCAGTGGTGGTACGCAATCGTCTCACGCCTATGAACGTTATATACACTGAAATTTAATTAAATATTTTTCTCCGTCCACACTCACTCTGCCAATGTAAAATTCTTACGTAATGTTTTAAGACGCCTCTTTGGTGGTCGACTGTCTTCCATCCTTGTTTTATAAGAATTAAAAGTCGATCTGTGATATAACACGTCAAAAATTATTAAGCTCAAAGGTTTGAAAATTCAATATTAGAACAGTATCATCAAATTTTACGATGACATTGGGAGACACTACCAACATATTTTCAAATTAAATTTAACCCTTCCTCGAATGAAAGTTCTCCTGTGATTTATTACGGGTTCAAACTAGTGACATTAATAATAATTCAAAATGATGGGATTCATTCATAGAATATCAAAACCATTCAAAAACCCCCAATCCATTATAACCTCGTACAAGTCATTAGTAAGAAGTAAATTGGTGTATGGGAGTGATATCTGTAACCCACACCACACAAAATATTCTAAAACTATTGAATCTGTACAAAAAAAAATCCTGGGACTAATATCATTCAAATTTGAGCTAAAAGACCTACTCCAATCTTACGAGGAAGACCCCGATACTTATTTTTAACTACGTTGGAAAAAGAAGACAATTTACTGATTTATTCATTTATGTTTACATTAAAAAAAATCACGATAAGCTCGAATCCACTCAATCCAGTCTGAGCAATATTCACACTAAAATTCCTAATGAACACAATTTGAAGAGTCAAAGGGAAGGATTAGGGGAAGAGGAACGTGGGAAAATACCTGGCTATTCAGATCTGGTCACCAAACATGGCTAAAAGCCATTTCAAGCAACGTTTCAATTTGAATGGTGGTGTTTCACCAGGGCTATACTGAGAGTATCTTCCACTCTGGAACGTGCCCTAATTACTACATATTAATTTTTTTAAATGAATTAATTGTGAAACAGCACAAATTAATTAAATTACTTGCGCTCTTATTTTTTTTTTCTCCTCTTTCTGCATCTTATATTATGTTTTATGTTTTATGTATCTTCTCTTTATTATTTACCATCTCTACTTTGGTGATTACTAAACAATAAACAATGCGTCATGTGAAAAAAATTAACTGGATTATTAACACTTCCCAATTCTAATTTTATAAATATGTTATCATTTTAATAATACTCCGTAAATGTTCCAAAACAATAAATAATTATTATCTTCTATTATATAATTTCAGCACGCCTGAGCACTTTCAGAAAACATTGGTTTTTCGGGCAATTCGCTTATAAGATTCGTTTATAAAGTGGAGAGATTATTAAGCATATTTATCATCATTGTACCGTTGATATTTATGCAGTTCAGTGAATCGCAACGGGTCGTTGTGCGAGCAATTCTCTCAATGTGAAAAAAGCATACTCGATAAATGTTCCTACTAAATTCCGATGCCGATATAGTAATCTGGTTACCCGGCTAATTTGCCATGCACGACTTGAAACAAATACGTAAGTATACTACTGCCTTCTCGGCTGGATATTACCAAAATCATCTCAACACAGGCCTGGACACTGAATCAACTTGGCCCGCCATTTATATAATGCTCATTTTTCGTATATAATCAGGTTATAAGCCATTCTACTTTAAATGTGGGGCTTTTTACGTTTGAAAAACAGTTTATTTTATTATTTACAATTGCAAACTAGACAGTGTCTCGGATTAATATCCGATTTTTTTATTTATATGAGACATCTATTGACTTTTATAAAAGTCTAAAGAATATATTCAATTTTTAATTATTAATTATTTTTATAAAGATTTAAAAACCTCATTTTAATATTTAATCATCGTAGAAAATAATATATTCGTATGTATGTGTAGTTTGCAATTGTGTTCCTTAGGAACTTTGTAATCATAAATATCATGTAATCATGTAATAATATGGGATTAAAAATGGAGAATAATATTTACAAATCTTGAATTTGAGATATGATATCGATGAAGATGGCATAAATTGAACTGATTTCATTAGCTAAGTTGGTTAAGCGGTTGCCCCGGATAGGCTCCTGGGTTCGAGTCCCAGATGCGACTGAAATCTTTTTATTTTCTGTCGTTTTTTCCGTTTTCATGTTTCATTTTCATGTTAATATTATTTTCTAAAACGACAAAATTAACGATTTATTTTTATTGTTGTATAAAAAATTCGCTTATGTAAATACTTACTGGCACGCAAAAAACAACTTCAAAACGGCTCGATAATTGTGTAATGTGTGACATTCGGCAAATCATGGAAAAAAAAGTTATTAAATAATATTAAAATATATATACGAGTATGTGTAAAAACATATACAAAAAAAGTATTTTGTTATTCCTAGGGTTCTTTTTTTGCAACAATCTGCAGTCTGATCAAGTCTGGTAATATTTGGTATCGAAACAAATTCGTAGACGAGATCACCATAATAATAATAATAAATGTAAAATTTTATGAGCGTCTTTTAGTGACTAAAATCACCCCAAGGGCGCTTTAGATATTGTTAAAGTTTGTAGCCCCTTTTAAATAGATATGTTTTTAGACTTTTCTTCGTTTCGAAATTGCTTTTTGATCTCAAACCAAATGGAAGATCATTCCAAGAATGTGGGCCCAGTACATTGAAAGCTCTGCCCCCAGATTTAGCAGCGTTCATATGAGAGGGTTCGACCAGTCTGCTCGACGCATCAGACTTGGCCGAACTAAGCTTGAGTTGCCTCTGAGTAAGATTGTCCCCCACGCAGAGATCAGTCAAGTATGATGGTACCAGCACATTTAGTGCCTTATATACCATAAGACAAATTTTAAACTGAACTCTTTCTGTGACTAGAAGCCAGTGTAGGCAGTGTAGACAATCGTATCCATAAATTAAAGAAATTCACCTGTAAATTGCTTAGCTAGGCCGGCCGGTTAGTACTTACCTAAAGTCATTAAATAAATAAATAAAATAAAAATAAAAAATATAATTAAAATTCACGCATCGGTGCGCAAATGCGTCCACAGCCCGCAACACTGTAAACAACCAAAGTGTAAAATAAAAAACGCTAATATTTATTAAAGCTTCTTACGCTTTTTAAGGTAATTTTATAGATATTTTCGAGTCCTAAAATTCATTTTATGAATACTTTCCAGTCCTAAAAATTAATACCAATAATTCAATAAATACCAACTCTTCTTGTGCCACCAATCATCTAATAAATGTAACATCAATAGAAAGGGAGAAACAAATAACCATGTAAAACTATCATCTCTATAATTAAATTTTTCTAAAACTGTGTTCATCTGAAGCGACCTGCCAGGTAAGTATGTTTTTCTGTATCTGTCTGTACATAATTAGTTAAGAAATATTTGTACAGCGCCCTTGAGGTGATTTCTCACAAAAACGGCGCTATACAAGTCATCCAACTATTATTATTATTATTATTAGGCAATCACGTAGAAGAGGAGTGATGTGACAGTATTTGGTGGCACCGCATATTAGACGAGCTGCTGTGTTGAACACGCCATAATGATATGTTTTAACTTAAATCTATCTATTACACGATGCATTTAAGGGTTAATCAAGTAGTTATATATAAGGTAGAACGGCTTATTATATGGGAAGATCTTATATAAATAGAAGGCCAAATTAATTCAGTGTTCTGGCCTGGTTTCAGGTGGTTTTGGTATTCTGGGTACTAACTGGGTAGTGGAGATACAGGAAACAACGCATTAATACACAAGGAAATTACGTATGGATTTTACTTTATAATGTTTTAATATCCTATCAAACTTAAATTTGATTTGTAATTTATTCGGCTAATTTAATTACCGTTTGTTTGTTCCCATAGAGCTTAACTTTAAAGCTGAAAATATTTGTGCTGAAGCACCATGGGCTAAGGAGCTATGGAATATTAATTTGTATGTTCAAAAATAAGAAAATAAATATAAAAAACATAAAAATGGGTGACCGGATAAATCACATCTATCAATCACCCAATCAAAATAAACACACGTCTGAATCGGCACACTTTTTAAAAGTGGTTTAAAGTCATTAAACGTGCGAAAAGAAAGAAGAAAAACAGCCAGAAAACCTAACCTAACCTAAGTAATCATGTATGTATTTTTTAAAAATTAATATTATGTTTAATTATTTTTTTAAATAATAATTAGGTTATGTGAGATTTGGTTTATTCGTATTTTTTTCGTACATTGTACGCCTGCTTTATCATTTAATTTAAACGAATTAATTAAAAATTTGTGCAAAGCTGGGTGGTGAAACTAGTAGTATGAAATGTATTGAAACGATAATTCAAATTCCGATGCATCTAAAATCTAAATTGTGGGTTATAAGATACGTCGTAACGTTATCTCGCATTTGACAATTATCTGTAGATCGAATTCGTCTAAAATCCAAGCATTCTTGAACTTGTGCGATCGGTTAAAAATTCGAAAAAATAGGCTACACAATGAATGTCTGTTTTCTAATTTATCCACGTATGCTTTCGATAAGTCTCGTGCGAACGAAATAACTCGACCGATATTTGTCGAGGAACTGTGCATCGTATTGTAACTATTTTCTTTTGATGAGTAAAACAATTATACATGACGTTCGGAAGCTGGTGGTACAAGCTGGAAATTGATGAATCTACATCGTTGTTTGTAGTAGTTTTTGAGGTATAACTTTTTTGATTTGAGTTTTCGATTAAATCCAGTCCGAAGTTTGTAGTAAATTTAAAAAAAACGGTCGCTACACGGCAGTCATCCCGATTATCAGCTGTTTATTGTCTTTTAAAATGTGCCGAAGCGTTGACCTATCTTCAAAAGTTTTCTAACCGTTTAGTTGTCGAAAAAAAGTATAAAGGTTAAAAAGATTCTCTATATGATGATTCACCAGTTTCCCGCTTGTACCACTAGTTTCCGGACACCGTGTATTTATGTTCATTAGTAGTTACTACCCGATTTCAACACTCATTAGAAATCTTTTATCGTGTCGAAGTATGGATGAGGTAAGATGAGATAATAGGATAAGCCCTAGCAAGTAATTTCCATAAAGTCATCTCGCTGTTAGAGTGTTTTTACTATTTATGCATTTAGTTAAGATTTCACGAGTTAATTGATTGAAGTTTCCTTTATCTGACCACCCTTGTGGGATAACATAATATTCGATAAATTAAAATCTATCACATTCCATTCTGCAAGTTTTAACGTAATTTTTTCTCGAGTCATTTTTGACAATATTTCAGGCATCAGTTTCTCATTATAAAGATGTTTGGAAGCTTCGCAAAAAAAGCCGTAGGAAAAGTATACGAGCATGTCTACCGAAATGTTCCCCAAATGGCACGGAGCTTTTTGCTAGGTGGCGTCAAACCCCTCTTCTGCTTACTGTGATAGCCAGTGGGTATTCACTGGTACTTAGCCGCTTTTATGGTCTAGTTTAGTACCCAAAGCAGCGTATACTGTATAATAGTGTATATACACTGAGTATGCATCTCTCTTGAGTAGTGTGGGAAAGTATTTTGCGGTTTTTAGACTCTGCCGAGCTGGGCCGGCTACCGATGTACCGGAGTCTGTGGAGTTCCGGAGGAAAGTAAAAACGAAAGCTTCGAGCAAATTTTAATCAAGCAAGAAAGGGGTCTATCTGGAGCAAGGTAGATTTTGATCAGATGTTTGTTTACTTTGTCCCTTTTCCCTATTTGTCTAAAATACTGTCATTTGTTTTGTTCGTGGAGATTTCAACCACACCTAATGCACATAATAGATAGAGATTCAAATACGAAGGAATCAAATATGTAGGTGGGTAGGTACGTAGGTCGCACTCCCGCAACGAGACTGCCGCAAGTCAAAATATTTTTCACTGCTACAATGGATTTGGTTTTGCTTCTACGCTATGTATATGAGTAGATATCGGATTATAAAAATGCACTATCAAAATGGCAAAATATACACTATCGCTATCACTATTTTTTTTATATGAATACCGCACAAGAGTCCCAACTGCTCCCAACCGTCTGGAGCCAGTGAGACTATTGCATTCCCAATTCGGGAATGTTGTGTGGCAGAAGGTATTGGGGAGGGGAAGGAGAAGGGGTAGAGAAAGGTAGGGAAATAGAGAAATACCTGGCTATTTAGATCTGGTCACCAAACCCGGCTAAAAGCTATTTCAAGCAACGTTTCAATTCTGAAAGGTGGTCTTTCACCAGGGCGATACTGAGAGTATCTTCCACTCTGGAACGTGCGCAAATACACTATTATTTTTAAATGAATTAATTGTGAAACAACACAAATTAATTAAATAAAATTTACTTGCGCCCGCCGGGATTTTAACCCGCGACCTTCTTATTCGTAGTCGAGAGCCTTACCCCTCGACCATGGAGGCCGTCAAATATCATTAATATGCACTAACAATGCGCAAATATACATTAACATTGCGCAAATATATGTCAGATGTATACGATAAATCAGGAATATGTCTTTTGTAGCCGTTTTTTTGTGATTTTTTTTTATAGTGGCCAGCGAAATTCTAGAGGAAAACAACAGGTTTCTCACAAATTTATTATTTTCAGGCATCTCGTAATACAATTTCTTTTTTTATTATTGGACTTTTCTCGGTTTAAGAAAAAAACGGTTCCTAAGATAGACAAGTATATCGAATATTTCTAATTTACAGCTTATGTTTTGAAAAATTTTATGACCAAAATAGGTATTAATGACAGGATAAGGCTCAAAATATGCACTAACGACTAAAAATGCTCAATGTGCACTATCGACCAAAAAGGCTCAAATACGCATTATGCAAATGCATATAATCCGAGGTATATATAGGAGTAAGATAATAATGTAAAACTGTAATAAGATGAGTCGGGCCATGTCAAAAGTCGGAATAACAGAAGAGAATGTATGAGGCGTTGTATGAATGTGAATGAAGCAAGAAGTGTATGCCAAGATCGAGTTGTTTGGCGGTCCGTCCTCTCTTCCTACCCCCGCGGGGAAACGGCGTGATGGTTAGTTAGTTAGTTAGTTAGTAATAAGATTTATATGTTATTGTGTACTGCAATTTGAATTTATCTTGTGTTTATTTGTGTTGAAATTTCTTGTATTTTTTCGGCATTCACTATATAGCAATTTCTAGACATTTTGTTTGTAAGTTTTATTTATTATGTACTTTTGCTATTTTTGATTTATTAAATTCGCTACCGGTTTCGACACAACCGTGCCATTGACCAGCGTTCTTAAAAGAATGTTCTTTTTTACTATAACTCTTCGTCAACTGTTTATCGAATATCTTTAATCATATGAATAACACGCCAATAAACCGGCGACCGTTTGACCACGAATGATATGATCCCAAGTAGTTATTGATGAACCATTACCCCGTCTGCTGTAATGCATGTATTGTTTCTATGGAATCGCAAACGTCAAATGCGTAACATGTCAAACATTCTCCCTCAAAAACTACATTGTTAGTGGTGTGACCAATACCCGCCTCTCAAATTGAAAGATGAATATAATGCCAATAAATACAAATATTCCGTGATATATTTTTAGGGCGTATATTAAAATTACGGTAAATATGCAGAGGATACATACCAGGCAGTCCTTCGACAGATTTTGTCTTTGATTTGGTCGTGGATTATATTATAGTCGAAATCGCGATCTGAAGTCAACGTCATCCAATACATCCAAAAAATTAACAGGAGCTCTTACAACTCGTGCTCTTCGCATTGCCGCCCTGTCGTATTTCTGCATCTTCACTTATGGTAAAATCCTCAATAAAATCTACAATCAACTCCATAATGTTTTGATGTTTTGACGCTTGACGCCATCTTTAAATCTGATAAATAGCCGCTATTTGTCGGTTCGAGCTCGAGTTAAGTTATATCGAAGTTTTTATGGCACATAGCGTTATTGAGAGTATGCGAAACGCAAATATATTTTTATTCTATAAATAGCGCTTATTAATAACTTATTGAGATGTTGTGAAACAAAACAGTGTTTAACTTGAAACACTCGATTTTTGACGCGAAAAAGACTTAAATTGGTTTTTACTGGATGTTCTTTCAAAGGTATAATAATAATAATTGGATGATTTGTATAACCTCCTTTTTGTGAAAAATCACCTCAAAGGCGCTGTAAAAATGCTTTTTTCCAATGCTCTATCTTATCATTAATTATAGACAATCTATTATTACCACTTATGGCTAACAAATTGCATTCACCGGTTCATCGATCTGTAATACTAAACTATATGTACAATGCATTTGACCCGTGAACGTGATGCCGCGTTAAAATATACATGATATTAATTTTATATACAGGCCGATAATATTATACCGGACCGAACTTACCTACCTGGCGGGTTACTTGAGATAAACACCGTTTATTAGCGAATAATGTAAATATAGGGTGTTTTTTTTAGAGGTTCGGTTTTTAAACACCTGTGAACTGGCCTCCACGATCGTGTAATCTCACACCATTAGATTACGTTCTTTGGGGGTATGTGAAGTCACTAGTCTATGCTGATAAATCAGAGACGTTGGAACATTTGGAAGTCAACATTTGCCGTGTTATTATCGATGTACGGCCCCAGTTGCTGGATAATGTTGTCGAAAATTGGACTTGCCCGAAATCATATTTAAACAATAATGGCATAAAATTATCTATTAAATGAAGCCAATATCATAGACATTAACATTATTTTAATGTGTGTGTTTTTTTTTTCATTTTGAATTTGTATGGTATACCTCTAAAAAAACACCTTATATGTTCTATCAAACCTAATACATGTGTACTTGCTCAAAGAATTTGATTTTTGACTTATAGCACTGTAGTTGCGATAGTGCGATATATAGGTTGTATTCTTGATTCTTTTCTATGTATGGGTGTCGTGTCACTTCTTATTTTTCTGTGGTATGTTATTACGAGCATCTTTTAGGATAGGTACATCGCACTCTTCCGATGCTTAATTTTATGGTGGATTCTTTCGCTTCGGCATGAATGACTTGCATGGCCGCGGTGCAGTGTACCCGTTATACCCACTACCTATACTAGGCCCCGACGCACTGGGCGATGTCAAGAACCGATATGTCGTTCAGCGTTGCCAGGCAAAATAATGGAAACTCCCCAGCAAAATCATAAAAAATTCCCAGAAATGTCCAAAAATGCGAAAAACTTCCTAGGTTTTTAGTCGCGTTATGTTGTTGAAAACGATAAGAAAGGGGGGAGGGGAATCTGCGAAAACTGCGAAAAAAAGTTGGACGAAACTACTGAAATCTCGGAGTTTCTCGCATTTCTAATAACCGTTTTTTTCAGAATTATGTATAAAAAAAGGGGTCTATAAAAAACCTTCCATTGAGACCGATTTCCCTGGATTTATCAAATAAACTCCCTTCCTGTTATGTAACTATAATAACTGCTCAATTTCAATATTTTGTACTTTGCTGCAAGAAACATAAAACGTGTCGCCATGGGAGTTCCTATCATTTTGTTGATGTTATTTTAATCAATGGGAAGAGGCCATTAGCGCAAGCTGTGATAAAGTGCACTTTTATAGTGGGTTTAGGGCATAGGTTCCCAAACTTTTTGTCCCCGTAGATCCCTTTGCCGTTCTTTAAATTTTCCGTGGACCCCCCCCCCTCCCAGCCTGTCTATCCATAACTTTGGTACAATACTGAACAATTCGTATTTATTTAGTGCGCGATGCACATTTGTAAAAACTTGCACATGAGCGTGCCTGCGTGGACGCGATTCGCTTTAAGTGCGGAGTAGGCTTATCGAGCGAACCTTATTATGGTGCTTTACTATGCGTCCAGTCTAAAAAATGAACTCCGATTCGTGGACCCCCATTTACATCTCGTGGACCCATTTTTTTCCCTGCCATGGGCCCCTTGCAAATCTATATGGACCCCCAGGGGGTCCGTGTGGGCCACTTTGGGAACCTACGATTTTGGGTCTTATTTTGTGGTCAACCTTATTTGTTTGGTGGATGACTTTAGACTATTTTGTGGACTACTTGGTACAACACGGCCCAAGCTAAGCAAGTAGGGAACAATAAAAACATAGAATAGATAGGTAAATAAAAATCTTTGAAATTAAAGAATTAAGTTTTAGCATTTTTTTTATTGTTATATGTTTATCAAAAGTTTTCAATTTAAAAAAAAAATGTTCAATGAGTTCAAAGTAGTATGGAGTCAATAAGCAAATAATACATAGATCAGTTGCTGAGTTGGCATCGCGTCTAGGTCTCATCTAGGCGTCGTGAGTTCAATTCCTCAGCTGGCTAAGTCCTCCATCACGATACAAGCAGCATCTTCCGTTTACTATTATGGTAGTAAGAGATTTAAAAATATTATCAGGTTATTCCTTGACCAGGGAATTTTTGTCTTTCTTTAAAAAAAAACAAAATATATGCCCTAACATGCCAAGGGAAGACTCCGATAAAAGAGAAACGGGGCGGGTTAGGCGTGCCGTCAATTTAAGTAAAACAGCAACTAAGCTAAAAAGTTCGGCTTGTTTACAAAAACCGAATATTTCGTTAGTATTTAGATTGACCCTTTTCATATAAATGTTTTGTAATTTGCGTACCAAAGTCAAAATCACGGGAAACAAACATGGACGGTAGTGAACCAAAGCTGGTGCCAAAATGGGTCTCACGCGACCTTTGCTTCCGGCCGTCGAAGATGCGCTTATGACAAGTCTATTAAATCTGACGTCAGTGTCTGAAACTGTAACAAAAAGTTGATACCTAAGCTTCTTATCGGAGCTTTCAAACCCTCTGATCCCTTTTTATTGAACCAATTTACCGTAACTGGCCGTACGCCAACAAGTCGCCAAATGTATTTATATTTACACACGGTCGCTTGTAATTAAAGGAAATGCCTTGCAACTTTCCACTTCGTGCTCTTAATTTGTTTGACGTTGGTCTGAAATAAACTTTCTCCGCTGCTATCGTCACGTCGATTGGTTATTAGACCAAGTCATTACTAGCTCTAAACTGTTATTTCATAAATTCATTTACTAAGTTTTCTCCTGTTAGTGTTGTAAATGTTTCATTCGTTTTGGTTATTTTTGTATGAAACTGAATTATACAAAAATGCGATTTAGCTCCGCGTTCCAGATCACTGATTTTATATATATATATATATATATATATAAAATCAGTGATCTGGAACGCGGAGCTATATATATATATATATCATATTATTACTATAGCCGATGAACTCCAGCTAAACCCAGAACAGTAAAGTTATGCACCATCATACTAGGCGCGTATTCGTATTGTTTTAAATTATTATGTGTGAGTTCTCCATCTAATTAATATCCTAGTTTTTACATACTTATAATTTTCCAGTCAACATTATAAACATGACTTTTTATACAATTTTCAATATCTGTTTCCATTATACTCCAATGAAGGGTTTCAATTTAACCCTCTGAGTGTCAGTAAACGATTAATCGTTGTTACGATAGATGAAAATTGCCAACAACGATCGTTGTTTGAGCAATAGTGTACAGTAAGTGTTTCTACTGTTTCTTTGGGGCATACCGGTAAACCTGTGAAAATAATTGTTTTTTCCTATCCGTGTTAATTTTTTTTCATAATTATAATCTGTTCCAGATGAGTTGGGATCAACTCATTTCGGGAAGAAAAATAGCATTGTAGCATTATAAATACAAATAATATAGGTACAAATGTGTAAATATATTTATATAAAAAAAACAGCTATTGTTGATCTAGGTACAATTGTGTTTAGATAATATTATATTTGTTTCAATATTTTATTCGACTTATGATTTCGAAAGCACGAAATAAAAGAGCATTTGATTCCTCACCGTCAAGTTAATTTTTCTTTCAAAGAATTAAATAAAGTATGTATTACAAAACAATCATGAAATATGAGATCGTACACATTATGTGCAGTGTGCAGTGTGCAGCACGCCTAGAGTGCTGCGTACTCGTGACCGATACCGAGGACTAACTGAATCTCCATTACGCTTCCAGAGAAAAGGATTCCGACTGGTGCAAAATGCATACCATACCTGCGAGGTGCTATTATTGTATATTATATTAGTATAGTCGGTTCGCTAGTAGTATTTTTAGAGGAAGCCCATAGGGCCTCCGGTTCGTGTAAGTGTTTCGAGTATAATATTATGGAATAGGTATTCCTAGTCACGGAAGGCTGCCGGTGATTCGATCTCCACTTGTCGTGTCAACTTCCCGAACTTCAAATTGTCTCTAATGCAGAGGTTCTTCAAACTTTATACAGATTGATTTAATCTATTCGTTTACGACTTTCTTGTAATATTTTATGTGTAAAGAAATAACTGGATTATAATTGAATTCAATTATAAATATATATTAACTAACCATCGTGCCATTTCAAAAGTAGTGGGAAATTAGGCTAAAGTTGAGTATTTGATTCACTTTTTTTTTTTTTATATGTCTACCGCACAAGAGTCCCTAACTGCTCCCAACCGTCTGGAGCCAGTGAGACTATGGCATTCCCAATTGGGGAACGTTGTGAGGCTGAAGGTATTGGGGAGGGGAAGGAGAAGGGGGAGAGGAAGGTGGGGAAAAGGGGAAATACCTGGCTATTCAGATCTCGTCACCAAACACGGCTATAAGCCATTTCAAGCAACGTTTCAATTCTGAATGGTGGTCTTTCACCAGGGCGATACTGATAGTATCTTCCACTCTGGAACGTGCGCAAATATACTATATATTATTTTTAAATGAATTAATTGTGAAACAACACAAATTAATTAAATAAAAATTACTTGTGCACGCCGGGATTTGAACCCGCGACCTTCGGATTTGTAGTCGAGAGCCTTACCCCTCGACCATGGAGGCCGTCGACTTGATCGTGGCGCTCGTTCCTGTGACGTCCCCGACTTGTTCCATTAATTCCTCGATTTGATTAAACAGATATTTCCTTATTTTATAGTAGGTACCAAAGCGTATTTTTTTAAAATCAATATTCAAATAAAGAGAGAACAATGTAGATTGTAGAGATCTTGTCTTGCAGGTTTTGTTTTCTTGTTTCAAGCGGCCAATCTCTTTTCTAATAATATGGTTACCGTCCAAACCTTTATTACCAGCATACAAAAATATTTCAAAGAAGAGAATGTCAAGCACACTTTTAATAGCATGTTTCAGAATAGCACCATTTATAAGAACACGTTAAATAATGTTAAAATAATGATTAGTTAATGTTTTTTCAGCTACTTATTTCAACTACGATTCCGAATAAATGTCAATGACAATACATTTTTAAAGGAGTTTGTGGTTTAATTATAAAAGAATTATTAAGAAGTATAGGTGCATCACACGTGTAGTTTTGTAGTACATTTGTAATTTATTATAATTTTTACAATTTAAATCACCTTTATCTGACATTTCGGACTTTTGACATAGGTACTTTACAAACATCGTAATTTCGTTAATTTAATAGCATTATTATGCTACAACTGACTCGCTAATAATTTTTAAAGTCGGTGCTTTTGTTACAACTACGCAAATATCGACATTCTTAAAGAATGTCATTTGCTGAATGACAGCTGTCTACAGAGAGAATCGGAACCGCAGTTAAGTGAACAGTATTTAAGGATAAGGATTAGCCGTATCAATAGGCTGCAGTAAGAGATTCGATGAGTCTTGTAGAGGTTTGGATAAATCAAGGATGAATGCAGTTATGCTACGCCGTTTCGGTTGAAATCAAATTTAACTAGAGTACGAAATCCCTACAAACACCTTATTCTCAACTCGCTAGTATCTAAGCCCAGTTGTTGTATAATTCATTCGTTATTTTTATTATTATTACTGTTTCATTTTTTGGTCGCTAGATGGGCAATATCTGATGGTTTACTTGCGATGATATGGCGTGTCGGTATGGACACAGAAGGTTATTATGGGGGAAGGGTCACGCTAGTTTTGATGAGGTAAACCGTGTTTATATACACCAACTTGTGGCGGTATCGATCGGGAGGCCCTGGGGCGAGCTTATGTGCTACAGTTCCAAAGTGCTCTCGATCTCAACTCGAGACTGACACGGTCTGGCCGAGGAAATTATCCTAATGCCGTATTCATTATTTAAAGTGTGTATGATTACGTCGATTATGCGTCATTTTGGTTTTTACCTAACCGAGCTATCTAAGGTTCAGTCTGAAATCTATTGTGCTTTTTGCAGGTATGTCTGAAATTTCAAATTTAAAGTTTGTGGCACGAAGGTAGGATCAATAATTAACATAATAATATTTAACGAATCAAAATGTGTTTGATTGCCGACATCATAGAATTTTATTAAAACATACTAGGTTAATTTAAACAACTATATGTTCTTCTGCATTGTTTACGATTGACTCTCGATTGTTCTGGGAGCTTTTCGATTCTACGCCTGAAGAAGTCCGGCAGTTTAAGGGTTGAAAAGTCATCAGGCTATTTTTTTTATGAGAGGCGTCCTTATTCAAAGAGTATCTATCCCTATCATTGTTCGATAGCGAAGAAATTCTGATGGAGTACGATCAGTAGATTATGGCAGATATGGAATTACCTCCCAATGGAGCTCCCAAGCTGTTCTAGAGGTCTTTAGCCAACAATTTAATTAACGTAAACATTTCATAAATTCAAATTATTGTGTAAAAAAAAAAAACTTTCCAAAGCGCTTGAAAACCAAAGAATACTTCGAACTTGTTTATCAACCATTATGTTGATAATATACATTCCATCGTTTAGGCGGCACCATGACCTATCTCATTTTTTTGTACTTTACAGGAGAGACAAAAAAACCGAATGAGTTGTGTTCATATGTCATGTCAATAAAAGTCGATTTGTGGTGCCTCTAGCGGGAGTTTGTTGAAATTGAGTTTACTGGTCGATGCAGAAGGGAGCTACAAAATTTTTTCCATACTTATGTCAATTTGGTAAAAAAATGAGATAGGTCATGTTGCCGCTTAAGCGACGATATTAACATCTGTTTATGCTTAGAATCTTTCAAATAAATTCTTATCTTTCTTCTTCGGTTATTAAACCAGCAAAAAATCATTGAGGGAATACGAAGAAATATAAATAGATAAGAGCATGGCACCACATTTAATTCCCCGCATTTGCTTCGTGAACGAAATTCTACATTATCGTCAAATGGAAGAGAGGGACATCTTCTTTAAAACAATAAACCGAATCTTTGATAAGTTTCGATAGTTTCATTTGAATGAATTACAGTCAACTTAGTGGTGGGCATAATCGAAACATTTTATTTTATTTTTTTATATGAATACCGCACAGGAGTCCCAACTGCTCCCAACCGTCTGGAGCCAGTGAGACTATCGCATTCCCAATTGTGGAATGTTGTGAGGCTGAAGATATTGGGGAGGGGAAGCAGAAGGGGTAGAGGAAGGTGGGGAAATACCTGGCTATTCAGATCTGGTCACAAAACACGGCTAAAAGCCATTTCAAGCAACGTTTCAATTCTTAATGGTGGTCTTTCACCAGGGCGATACTGAGAGTATCTTCCACTCTAATTTTCAACTTTTCCACTTTTTTGTTCGAATCAATTGATAATTTTGTTGTCTCCCCCCTAAATCGACGCTGTCGTCAAGGGAGGAAAGAATTATCTGTTTTTTTATATAATTTTAACAAAATCTGGTAAAGTTTTGATTATAAATTAATCCGACTGAATTTCAATCGATTACACGTTGGGTTCTAATAGCTTTATGCTCGTATCTACTTATCCTCCCCTTAGTTTGATTTGATATAGCTACGTCGCCTTACTTCCGTAGGCCAAGCTTAAAATCCCGCAAAAAAGGTATAATTTCCTATACTATGTGCGGCTTCAGACTCTGGTCGAACACGCGAAAAGCAGAAAGTCGGCTTAGCCCGAAAAGCCCATGGCAAACCCTTTGTAGGGGCCCGCCCTATCAATCTCTCTAAACGGGGGGCGGGGAGAGGTCGTCTGAACCTTCCATTACGTTTAAAGTTTCACGCTAATTTTATTATCGGCTTTGTTATTTTGCACTTACATTCAAACATAATATAATTTGGATATTATATTTTTCATACCCAAAGAACAATATTTTACAGATTTCGTTTATTAAAAGCACTTTATAGGATTATCAAGAACCCGTGAACATCCCTTTATCCCATTCTCTACTACTGCTCTAACTACATTCGTACCAGTGACATAAATTTATATTTTTTTAGAAATTTAATGTAAATCAAATTTAATAATGTTATTATTAAGTTCTGCGAGTATTTTTAGTTTTTATTATTGTGACAGCTGTTCCGGCGTTTTCTCTCACTAATTTAACCATCAGGGCTGATTTCGAAAAGATAATTAAGGTTAGACACGAGGCCTAACTTGCTAGAGGTTAAAGAGTCAGTTATTCAATCAATTTGCCTTCAGTTTGTTAAGCGAGCTTTTCTATGCGGCGATACGGTCGACAACATATGCAGCTACCAATAGCGTTCGTTGCTAACGTCACGTACGGCGGTATCGGTTTGATTTGCGTGGGCATTATTTGTTACAAATGACTGTAGATTACTCAACAACGGGAATTTACACAATATTTCCCGACTAAACCTTCACAAATATTATTTTAACTTCGCCGGTATTTAGCTACTCGCTTATACTTGACTTCATTATGAGATTATGTTTCTGTAAATAGAAATAATGATGTCACATTTGCGAGCGTAATGAATGAAGCTTGATAATATTAAATTCTTGGGAGTTCACGTAATTGAACTTCCATCCTATTTTGAAGGCAGTTTCATATTGCATTAGTTCATTAGGGGGCAAATTGTTTGTAGGAATACGTCGGTAGGTGTTATTACAACCCGGAGCAACGGAACCATCCCGAGCAGCCAGTCGTTGACCGGTACAGAGCTTTCATCAACCTAACCCTAACCCCCGACCAACCCTTGTGTACACCTCAATACACTCTACTGAAAGCTCACAAAAACCTACCACCGACTAGAAAAGTACCAAACATTTCCCTCTGTACTTAAAGTTTTTAAAGAATTTGTTGATGACCTTTTTACTTTATCGAGGTAACCGTTCCGACGAGACGCCTTTAACTTTTAGCAATATAAACCGATACGACGCCCGTTACATCTTGAGACGTAGATACGAAGATAAGTCGAACTCTGGCAAATAAAATGAATGCATGTCGTAAAAAGCGCCAAAGTCAAACCGCCATCTTTGAAATTGATATTATGTTGCTATTGAACTTTATTGTCTGGGGCACGATTTTTCCCTCTGGGTCCGATTGCGCCTTTGATGCCTGAAAATCATCAACTACACCCCGAGTTCATTTCAGGGAAATTTACAGCTCTGTGACGTCTGTCGCGTCTAGACACCCAATCATACATTCATTTCACAAGTTGGTGCTAGCGATTAGAATACCTGCATGACACTTATTATTTGCCGTTAGCAGAGTAATTACAGTTCGCAATCAACGTACAATAGGCAAAAGTTTATTTACATGGTATAGATTGCTTCATTTGCTTAGAAAATAATTGAAGCAACGTACATTTTGAATTTACGTGGATATTGGATATTGAATTAATTTATTATCGACAAATCATTTTTATCCGTACAATTTGTATCGCATGCAAATACAATATCATAATAATATATTATGCTTATACATTTTATGTATCTGCTCTGCTATATCAAAATTGAATAACATTGAAAGAAATACGAATGTGACTTTGACGGTTTGACAGTGGCCTAGATTAACAATATGTATTAAATTATGATATGATGAGGCAATTTCATTAGTTTTGTATTGTTTATTTTTGGAGGGGTTAACTCTGCTAAACCCCTCAGTAAATAATGTTTTTATTAAAATTTGTAAGTATATTATGAGTAGGTGTACACTCCCAGGGTCGTCGCACTTGATCACTGCATTTTTTCATCCCATTCTGAAATCCATCTCCATTCTACGAGTACAGTTATGTGAGCGACCGAGCACTGCACCGCATTGAGTACCTAACGGAACAATGAGAAAAGGTTTCATTGTTAGTATTCGAGAAGGCTTAACTACTATTATAAAACATTTTTATTTGCGATTATGTATTTTTTTTTAACAAATTATGAATATGTAACATAAATTAACGTGTAGTAATATTTTTGTGGTACTTATGTTAATTTAATGTTTTATAATTGACACAAGTAAGCAACATTCAAATTATTGGTGCACTGTAAAAAATAAACCTTATCATTTTGAAATACCGTCGGGTATTCGGAACGGTTTCATCTTATTTTCCATTATATTAAATTAATTGTTTGTCTGTATGATTTCTATGCAATCCCATATATCCTTAACCAATCCTAAGAATCTAAACAAATTTACTAGTTACTTACAGTAGAATCATTTTAAAGGGTTTCTTGCTTGTGTAGTATTTTACTGTATCGTGGGACTACTGTATGGACAAGAGGAGACCGCGGGCGGGTGTTCCAAACTATTTCGATATGCATATACCTAGTTTAGGCCATTATAATATACAGTAATTGAAGATATAAAATTCATAGTAATGATGAATCTATTATTTTGACTAGACAAGCATTTCTGAATAAAAAAATATAGATTGGCTTTTGTTTTATGTTTTCAAATATTTTTATTATTGAATCGAAAACTCTAGAGATTCTTGGAATATTCTCGAAATTTCTAGAATAAACAGGAATGTATTAGGTATAAATACCCCTATTAAGTCTATTAAGTTAGCGGATCCTTATTTGGTTCGAGCTTCCTATTAATGAATTCAGTCCCAGCCGCAAACTGTACCATGATTATGATTCACTTCCTATGATTGTGCAATAAAAAGGAGAGTAATCTATCATTGTATCATGAACCTGTCCGTCTCAAGGACCTACCGACCATCTCCACGTGTAGGCAACGTAAGAAAATTGGTTCAGAAGCTTTTTAGATTTTTTTTCTATTCCTTTTGTAAATTCGCGTCGTCTTTTGAAGTTCGATTTTAATTCAATAAAAAAGGCTGTTATTTAATAACCAATATTGCATTTATTGATTTAAATGTGCAATTAAATTTAAATTCCGGACAGCGTCGGGTACTTTCTGTTTACTTTTAACCGATTCGTAAAGCGCTATATTTGAAAAGAAATTTCGTCCGTTTGAAAAATTTCCTCCCTGTTAATAAAAATTGGCGATTTTCGTTTTCCAATTGCTGGCATTACTGGCTTTGCTTGCTATTTTTTTTTCCATTGGATTATATGTACTCGTTCAGGCGGTAGCCATGTTTATATTTAATTGTTTTTTTTTAATATCAATTTTTGAAGGTATGCTTTTACAGTTTAATTTTGATTGTAGTTTATTTTTAATTAATGAAATGATTTATTTTTTGTGTACAACAAATTTAATGTCACTTTAAGTGAAATGCGCCCTTAGAGACCCTATGCTCTTTGAAATGAATGTAGCAATACCTTATAAAAAAAAATACGATTTTTTTCTCTCATTTTTTTCTACTACTTATCACTGCCGTCTGAAAGGGTTAAACAAAGGATTAAAAGTATTTTACTTGGTTTTAAAACAGGAAGTATAGAGTAGGTAATTTAACACTTTGGCTGCCTGCACAGATTGAAACTAATAATAACTTTTTCCCTGATAAAATACATTTTCCACTGGTAGGTGAACTTCTGCCACATCTGATAATATTCAGAGTATGGATATTATCAGATGTAGCGTCCTTATTATTTTAATTTATTTTGAAAATAATTTAATTATTATTAATAATGTATTGATTGTTACTTTTCGTTGTTTTTGTTTTACATATTTACTCTTAATTTATCTAATATCCTTTCTCATTGTGATATTTTGTCTTAATATATGTGAACATCTTCAAAAAATTACCACTTGCCAAGAGCGATTTTTTGTTTTATATAATTTTGTTGTAAAATTTAATTTATTTTTATTTTTGTGTCTTGTCTTATTAGAGGTAAAGTCACAAGGAGCAAATACTTGATTGATTTTATTTTTGGTATACAATACGCGTACCACATTATGTAATTCTCGATTTCCCGAAAATTAGTACCTAAATAATAATACATAATGCGTTACAATGTCTAGCAAATTAAATATTATGTTGCAGCGATTGTATAATTACTTGTCAGTATCTCACTTCTTATATAGATAGCTACTAATATAATGTATATTGTTTTTTTTGCGTATATTGCAAAATTCCCTACAACTCGATGCTATCTATCTGTACGGATCATGACCTTGTAGTCGGAATCTAACTAAAGAATGTTATCTCACTTGCGTAACTAACATTTTCCGATAGTTACGCGTTGCGCGACGAAACAATATCTGGTGTGAGACAAGTAAACGTTTTACTTTAAAATATCAAGGAAATATGTAGTTATATACGGTGCATATCGCTTTAAAATTTATGGTAAATTAATCGACCATTTGGATTGGTTTTATGATGAAGCATTTCCACTTTGATCGCCAGGTTTCGGAAGTGATCCCATTTGGATGCAAATGCATTAATTATGTTATCCATTAAATAAATATAGTCTTCATATTTAATAAGTTTATTACTTACGTTATTTGACGGCATATAAACCTACGCATTATTTATTATTGCACAAAGTTATTCCAAAATATTATCAGGTTCATTTTAGAGTGCATGTAGGAAAGTTAATTCTACTTATTGAACTAGTTCAGAGGTTCCCAACCTTATTTGTCTCACCGCCCACTTTTGTACCATACTTTTCCCTAGCGCCTGCCCCCCCCCCCCCCCGACGTTTCTTCTCACGCGACAGTGCGATTAAATCTAAATATATACACTGTGACTGAGAGATAATAACTCTCATTTCCGTGGTCGAATCTATACTGCCGTCGTAAGTAAACACACAGTATCTTCCTTGAGACTCCTAAGGAAGATGCTGTGTTTTTACTTACCACGGCAGTGTACCCCGACACGAATTTTTCATCACCCTCGTTCCCCATTAGCTTTCAATGAGCTTTTTGGTCTTGTTAACTATTAATGTGCATATTTAACATATTATATTATGTAGTACATTATTGTTCACTCGACAACAGATCCCGAGAAACCTGGTTAGGTTTTGTAACACCGTAAAGAAAATGACAAAAAAAACTATTACTCCATCTATAAATCAATAGAATAATTGGTCAGTTAATTTTGATGCATGATTCTTTCAACGTTGCAACTACGACAAATTTTAATCCATAAGGATAATTTATTAAAAATATTTTTGTTGCTCTTGCCCCCCATTTCAGCCCTTCACCCGCCCCCTTGTAGCCCTTGACTAACCCCATTTGCTCTTGAGGCTACCACCGCTCCCTTGGTTCTCTTCAACGCCCCTTGGGGGGCGATATCGCCTGCGTTGAGAATTTCTGAACTAGTTGAAAGCTCGTCAGTTATGACGGAAAAAATAAGTTTGAAAAATAAATAAGGCTTGGCTAAAATCTCGTAAAATGTATTTGATAATTTGAATAAGAGTTCCTCATATTTCTCGCCGATATTCAATTATTTATGTACCCTTCAATGTCTTCTAAAAACCGACAAAATTACGTAATTAGTTCTTAAAACTATGTTGTTACCTTGAAGTAAAAGTATATTCAAAATATATCTTGTTATTTTTTTTAGTTACTAAACATTTACTTTGTGACGTCCAAACGATGGAAATTTTAGTACTTGTCCGATTGAATTATGACGTAAAGGCATGAAAAAATTATTTATCATGGAGTATCACAATAACGTTTATTTCTGATGAAAATTTACTGTAGAAATCTGTTGACCAAGAGGAAAGTAAGGTATTGGCAATTTTGTGCTTTAAACTACTGTAAATCTCATAAAATGAGGGACCGAAGGTCTATTTTAGACCTCCTGGTCGAGGAGACGGGTGGATGGAGTCATGGACCCCTCTCCTCCACAAATGGTGAGAAGAAGAAGAAGCGATTTTGTTAACCCTTTAGGTGCCACCGAACGATATATCGTTCCGATACATTATTGTACTTGAGTGCCACAGAACGATATATAGCTCGAGCCATAAAATTCGTTACGCCTTATCCACGGTTCTAAAATTACGTCACATTGAAAACATGTGTCTAAAAATAAAAGTAATAAAAAATATATATATATTAATTGATAAACTAAAGTTTTTAAGACAAGATTTTTGTGCATAGCGCAAAGGGTAACAATTATTTTTATAAACAATAATTAAGCATCTGACCGGATATTAGAAGGGTGTGGGTTCGAGTCCTGCCGGCGACATTTATCTTTGCTCGGAAGGTTTTTTCAATTTGGATGAGTGTTTTCAGGCTAATAATTATTGTTTATAAAAAAAAAATATATATATATATATTCGTGGATTATCGACACTTCTCCAGCATTTAAAAAAAATACATGTGGTACCTAAAGGGTTAAATTACCACTACGAGTATTTTTTGTTGTACATCACTATCGACAACATAAGTCGAAGTATCACAGTCGTAAGCGACTACGCTCCCCTTTCGCATAAATTTATTATGTTGTGATTATAATTATTGAACGCGATAAAGTAAACATTTCTACTTTTAGCCGGAATGAAAACATTATTACATTCTTAATATTAAGTAGGTATTGATAATTCGACAGCCGTGCGAAAAAATGCGGTTTGATAAAAGTTCTTTGTAAATAACCTCTGCTGACCACAGAGGTAATATCTAAATGTTAAGTGTGTGCTTTTTTGGTATATTTGCAATTTTATGAACCACTTTGTTGATTTGTTGTAATTGATTAATCACTTGTTATTTGCTTAGGTAATTTGTTAATCTACTCGTATGTATTATATATATTTTTAAACTTGTGAATTGCTTACATATTGTTTCTATGTTGCTTACACGTTGATTACGTATTGCTTACATATCGTTTCTATGTCGCTTATACGTTGATTACGTATTGCTTACATATTGTTTCTATGTTGCTTATACGTTGATTACGTATTGTTTACATATTGTTTCTATGTTGCTTACACTTTGATTACGTATTGCTTACATATTTAGACGATTTCTACCTCAATTGTATTTTTTTTTGGAGTGTAATCGTTGTTCTACATTCACGGAGCAGTAATTTATACGAATAATTTATTATTCAACACATATTTCCTGAACGGCGACTTGTTGATTATGAGAGCTCATCGATGTCCAGCCAAAAATTCTATCGTTGTTTCCATAACAGAAATAACTCAATTGATGATTGAAAACTTGTCTTGCCGGGACCACCCGGCTTAAGACTATACTATAATGATATTTAAAAAATTAAATCTCGACATATTCCCCTTAACCTTGATTTTAGAAAGTTCAAACTTTAAAATTGCGTTTACTCAAAAACAAGTTTATGGTGTATCAGCTTTTGGCAGTAACCCCACGATAAAATCTGGCTTTACTTATTTTTAACAAAGTTGGAATTTTTAAATATAAGCACATATCATGGTATTGCACATAAATAAAACCCCAATATTATTTGTTTGAAAAACGTAGTTAAGTACTTCACCTGCTCTGAGAATACACTAGTAGAATGTAGAAGTCATCGCTAAAATTCAACTAAATATCTTTAACAGAGTTCCTAAATTTGTCAAATTCTCTCTTTTATCTGTATTTAATAATTTTTTATGATAATGCAACATATTACTTTTTGATAGTTAATTTAATTTATTTATTTTTTTTACACCACTTAGTATTTTCACGATATCTAAACAATATAATTCTATAAAATAATTCACAGATTTACCTCGCATCGATTTTTACGGAAAATATTAATAAATAATTTTAAATCGTCTCAATGTGGCCTAACCACAGTTAGTAAAAATGGCTTTGAACGCCGAAACATTTGTCGCAGTAATAAAAAACTAAAATACTTACACAACTTAATAACATTATTATATTTATTTTTCTTTAAATTAAAAAAATAATAATAAGTAAATAAATGGAGATATACTAATTAAACGCAATAACAATTAATATGTATTATTTTTGTCTAAAAGCACATTTTTCCCCTTTAGCTCATATGAATTCAAATGAATTTTAATGAGGTCCGATAGAGAATGTCTACTTTATATATAAAACCTTGCATTCCATGTGGACTGATATCGTCCTATTAGATGTAAAAGACACCACGTGTCATACATCTAGTATGTCACTTAATGAGTTTTACCTCTAAGAGAACGATATGTTCTATTTTTAAACACGCCAGTTTTCAGTAAGAACTGAAGGTAAGAGGTTACACACTTATTTGTACGTGTTCAGAAGGTTTTATAATGACGCAATTACCATCTCTAGTGATCAATTTTGCATAGAAACTCTTCGCTAACGGTTCATTTGTGATATAAAAAGAATGCGACCAGGAATAGATTGCGTGTGTTGCGAGTGCTATTTTTATCCGTTCTTTATATAGCGCAATGACTTTTTACATAACGTTTTATTGCTGTTCATCAACAAGTACCTATGCCTTGTTCTTGACTGATTAAAATTTGTTGTTATGTGTCTTTGACATTAAAGCTAATTGTGAGTTATTATTTACACGATCCGCCCGTTTATGTTTTTACATAATAAAATTATCCTTATTTGTGTTTATTGCCGTCCTTTGTTACAGCTTTGAATGTTGTATCGAACAAGTTGCGTTGTAGTTAGGTACCTGGTGATCTATGCTGCCTTCATAAGTAAAAACACAATATCTTCCTTAAGACGTTACTCTCAAGGATGTTGCTGTGTTTTTACTTATCGAGGGCAGTATGGGTATTTATAGCTGTATAACGTATTTATTTCATTTATAAATTGTCTTGTTTTTCTTTTGGAAATTCACCTTATTTGCTTTATTAACGTGATAACCGCATAAATAAGTAAAAACATAGTATATTCATAGAGACTCTCAAAGAAGATACTGATTTTTTACTTATGAGGGCAGTATGGGTATAGCATATTTATTTATTTTTTACAAAATTTGCTGTCTAAAATCTATCTTGTTTTTACTTTTCAAAATTCAACTTTTTTGAATTTTTTTCAAATCTGATTTTTTTATGTGATTACGGCACAAGAGTTCCAACTCGATCAGTGGGACTATTGTGTTGTTTTTTTTACCTAATTTGCGAATTGGAATACAATAGTTCCACTAGAAGATTCCGAATGGTGACATTTTGGCAGGGCGATACTGAAAGTATCTACCACTGATCTGAATTTAAGATGCCACTTACGTATTTTTCAGGATCCATTGTATAGATATAGATATGTTTATATAAGGTTACGTAGGATAGGTTTTGAAAATGATTCCGCATAATCCAAAAAACATTTATATTTTCTATATGTAATTGGTTAAATTGAGAATAATAATGGCTAAGTATTTACAACGTGGTACAATAACTGTATCTTTATCGAGCAAAACGTCCGATTGGATAATTAATGTCATTGCCAATAAGCATTATTACGCGGACGCAATCACCGTGCGAATTTCCCTCCGTGGCTCGCGAAACGGCGACAGTGCCGCCATCTGTTGTCGAGCGCCGGCACCGCTTCCCGCCTTATCGCGCCGGACGTGACGTCAGACTAAACCCCACTCCGCCCCCCTCACACCGCCCCCCATCCCGCCCTTCCGCTTTTCCGACTACATGTAATATGTATATCCTTATACCATTCGCCCACCGCTTGTACTACGTCATGGGTTTGACGTGGTTGGCTGGGCCTTTTCAATAATATAGCTGTAATAGTGTGGTGCTTTCGTGTTTTTATTTATGTTTCTAGGAATTTTCCGTTTTTGCTTTCATTTAAATTGATTTTCTCCTCCTGAAACGTCAGTTCAAACGAAAATATTTATTATTTCTGATTTTGAAACAGATTAATGGTGAAATACTATTTTAATTTTACTTTTTTTTTACTAAAGAGCTTTATAACTTGTTTCCTCCTCTTTATTTGCCACTCAAAATCAAAGAAGGAAATAAGTTAAAAAAAGAAGAAAAAAAATTAACTTTATTTTTAGCTCGCTATTACTTAGACCGAATTTTTACTTTTTATTAGAAGATATTAATCAAACATTAATATGGCGTCTAAATGGAGCTTCATAGCTCGTGATAGTGAGATGAAAACACTTGCATTAACCTAGAAATTCCAAACATTAAAAGCTGTACATAATACATAAACCCAGAGCTTACCGTGCAATAGTTTTTTCCTACTTAAAATATCAGTTTATCAACAGATTTTCTGTTTTATAGTTACGATTAGGAACGCTACAATTTAAACCTTAAAAAAGGTGTTGCATCTGAAAGTTAATCAAATCAATATTATTCTATTATAATTAGACATCGGCATAAATGCGCTATCGAAATGGGGAAATATGCAGATCAATATTAAAATATATTTGACTTTGAGTAAAATATACTAAAATAAGGAATATATGATTTTTTGAGCTGTTTTTATTTATTTCAAGGATCGGTGATGGGGTGAAGGAGGAAAAGGTTTCACAAAAAATATTCCTCGTTTTTAGTTGATTAAAATTTTCCTATCCTTACCGGTTTGTTTGAAAAGTCAGAAATATTGACTATTTCTAATTTGAACAATTCATATTTTGAAGATTTTTATGTCTAAACTAGGTATACATTATGGAATTCGGCTCGAATATGCACTAACGACAAAAAGAGCCCAAATATGCACAAATGACCAAAACAGCTAAAATACGAATAAAAAAAGTTAAAAAAAAAAAAAAAATTATTGCCTTAAATGAATATGTTTCAGTAAAGGTATGCTTAATATGCAAATGTGTATAATCCGATGTCTAATTATAATATAAGGGCGATACTTAGAGTATCTACCACTAATCTAAATATACCACTTACGTATTATTCGAAATTATTTTGAAATGTTTAAGTTAGGCTTGGTGGGGTATTATGCATCAATGCTGGTGGTACTTACGTCTTCAGTTTAGGTTATGTGAGGATAGGTTTTGAAAATGATGGCGGGTAGTATGTAAAAATCAAATTCTTTATTGTTTTATCTATTTTGATAAATTAAAAAATAATTAACAATTTTTTTAAGTATTACCCCAATAAAAGCGAAATTATTCCATTAAAGAATTTAATTATGGACCCTATTTTCTGTTACGTAAAGCTCGTAACCGCAGAGTTTGCTTAGTATCTACTTTACTATATTATTATATTATACCATTATAGACATAATATCAGAGCGACTGGCCGCCTGCCTACTACTACTACGTTTTGTTCAGGACTCTTACGTCACGCGGAGCGCGGGCGGACCCCTATTAACAGGTGGGTTAGAGCTAACGCCACCCGACTAGGATGGATTATTGGATCCTGTGACCCTTCTAACTGACTTTGTATCTTTGATCAATAATGCGGAATGATCTCTTAATATTTAGAGATTTTTCTTATTCATCAAAAACTATGTTTTTCTAAAAGCAAATACGTTAAAAAACTCGAATTAAGTATGTACGTTCTACGCATGTCATTCCGCGTTTTAACTTCAGGCAATGAATTATTTATAACGATATTTCATTTCAAGAAAGTTAATTAAGAACTGGCACTGTCGGAGAATTGAAGTGAAAAATATGGTATTAGTACTTTATTTATTATTTAACATTTTTCAGTTTTTAAAACCTCCATAGCTCATGATGAAAATTATGTTGCGAGCTCTGAAAATATTTGCGGTAACCTAGAAATTGCAGACAGAAAAAGCTGTGCAAATTTAATGATGCCAGAACTCACCGTTCGTATTATTTTTTTTTGCTGTAATGTTAAGATTAGGAAGGTACTCCACACCTTAATATTTGCACACCTTAATTATTTAAGTACTTAGCTTTCCATGATTTTTTTGATTTGCAAGCTTTTAAGTATTTATGTTTCTTTATTATGTACTACTATTAGAATTATGTATTCATTTTACTTGATATGCTTTATTATCTGGAATCGCTGATTAAACTTTTTGTTGTTGAAATGCGCGTTTAAAGATTTCCGATCCTCTAATTTTGATTACTTTGAAGCCATTTGAACGCATTTGAAAGATATTTATTTTTCATTTTATAACACTATTGCTTATGTATATCTTGGTATCTACACCTGCAAATTATGTACGGTGCGATTATTATAAATCCAAAGAATTCATATTCGCATATATAAGATGTCCACTTTTACATGATTCAATCATTTATGAAAGGATAAGTAGCGTCTGATCACAAAACAAGGCTCTATCAGCGCCTGCTTCCACATCGAACTCGTGTATGCTTATAATTCGCAGCGGTTTCTACTAAAACACAGTCTGAATTAGAAACAGACTAAGTTCTCAGCGCACCGACTCGGATGATAAAATAGCCCAGAATTGCATTAATACTAAATTCGATCAGAATTTTAAATTTCTGTTCGAAATAGATAACTTAAATTGTATAAGAAAACTCAGCTTAATTAGTAAACTTGATTTAAACGAGAAAACTCAGTTTAAATTAGAAAATTTAGTTTAAATAAGAAAACTCAGTTTTATTTAGAAAAAAAACAGTTTTTTTTAGAAAACTCAGAGACAGTTATATAACTCAGTTTACATTAGAAAATTTAGTTTGAATGTGAGAAAATACAATTAAAATTAGTAAATTTAGTTGAAATTCGAAAACTCATACTGAATTAGGAATCAAATTGAGTTCTGCGCACCATCTCGATTTATATAATAGAAATTACTGTAGAATTACATTCATTCTCAGTATTCACAGAGTTCCTTCTATCAATTATTGGGTACTGTTGAATTATTGCAAATTCAGTACCTATATTGTATTCTTTCCTAAGGAAACTTTGCATTAGGATGTTGATGGTTTGTTTACCATACCACAGTCCTTCCACTGACATATCCGTTGTTATCTCTTTTTCTGAAACTTGCGTTATTTATGAGTAAGAGGGAGAGGTTACAAAGGATCTATCAGCGGTATGCCTACGTACGTGATCGCTGCGTTGATTAATTGCATAATGTTGTATATTATGTACGCACATAATTCAGCACGGATTCTACTGAAACCCAGTCTAAATAAGAACATAGGTTGAGTTTTGCACACTGCCTCAAACGAATTGTATTAAAGCAAAATCCGATCACACGAGATCTTTCCATCAATTACGAGGTGCTAGATTCTCGTAAGCCGATAGCGTTGAGTGTATTTTTTCACCGGGCAACTTTGTATTAAGACGTTGACAGTTCGTTTAACATACTATACATACGTGATTGCCGTGTTGATTAATTGTCCAAGTGTACCCGGCACCCGTGCGCAGTGGCTCGTGAATGCATCGCTCAGCCCAGACACTTTTTCAGCGACAAGTCTGCAACTAAATAATTCACTTCTGAATTCCATGTTTCGGCAGTTTAACAACACGCAGACGTACACAACAGTACACAGCCAGTCCAAAGATACGCCCAGAGCCGTAGTAAGGGCGAATTAAAAAAAAAATGTATATGGCGACTGTTAAATACATCTGTCAATCTTAGGCTAAATAGTGCGTTTTGCAGAAAACATTCCATTGGAAGTAGCACGCAACATGAAAAATAATCACTTTTGCAGAAAAATGTACAATTTTTTTTGCTGGAAATAATACGTTTTGTAAAAAAGGGTGTTTTTTAAGATGAAAAAATATAAAGATTGTGTCGATTATCGTAAAAATAATAACGTCAGTCGATTCCTTAGCCCCGAATTGACCTAACTGCATATATTTATAACTCAATTGCACCCATTTTGGGAATAGGCAGTTTTGCATTACAGCCACGAGGCCGCCTCTTGGTTCGGACGCCCCTGTGCGTCACACGCATTGCACATAGGGATGCGGCACCCCTGTTTTTTCCCAACTATTTGTTATTGTTTCGTGAAAATGTTTCATTATATCAGCACATTTATCTATGTAGAATAAAGAATAATACAATTGTTGGCGCTGCGCGATTAATTCCCCACAGCAGCGTGCATACAATAATACGTACTTAAAATTTTCTCAAATTATTTATCAGTCTCAAGGATTTATTCTTATGGGAGCAGAACAATGGAACGTTTCCCCATTTCGAAATTGCAACGGCAATGCTCGCAGTCTTATGGCAATATTCTCACTCGTAATGATTATTATATATCTACTGTTCACTGTTCACTGTTCACTGTTCACTCGTTGGACTGTTGCTAGTTGAGCTGCAGTTTCTATAAACACGCTATCTGGAAACATGGCATGTTCAGCTTGAGTGGACTGGTGACGAATTGCATATGGAATGTATAATGCATGTATAGACTTACTAGTAGATATTGTAGAGCTTGGTAATATTGTATTCGTATTTCTCCTGTCCGAAGCCAGGACTAGCACACTGGACTTTCCAATTGAAGGTGAGGACAAAGAAAAGTCATTTTCCGTGCAAGATAGTTTTGAGATAATAAAAAAATATATTCAATCTTAACTAATTAACTAATCATCACGCGGTTTCCCCGCAGAGGCAGGCAGAGGGGACGGACCGCCCAAACAACTCGATCTTGGCATGCACTTCTTGCTTCATTCACATTCATACAACGCCTCATACATTCTCTTCTGTTATTCTCACTTCTGACATGGCCCGACTCGAGTATTTGATTCACTTGATCGTGCCATGTCTTCCTCGGGCGTCCCCGGCTTCTTCCATTCACATTTGCGTCATACATTCTCCTTACACTCCTTTCTTCGTTCATTCGCTCTACATGCCCAAACCATCTAAGCGTCCGTTTCTTAATCTTTCTCAGTACGCTTACATCAGCCTTGCATTCTTTACGAATCTCAATATTTTTCACATGATCATACATGGTTTTACCACACGTTCGTCTCGGAAATCTCATTTCTACGGCATTCAGTTTACTTCCATCCTTCCTCTGCCAATTCCATGCCTCACTATCAGGGTTGGTATCAGCACTCATTTATTTATTATTATCTATTACGCATACATTTCGGCATCATTACACTATAATAACATGCAAATAAAAGTATTTTCTTTAATGAAAAAAATTAAGAAAGCAATCTTAAATTTTCAATTTTCACGTGACATTGATTCATTGTTTTGTTTCAACGCTCTCAGTTGGGACATTAACTTTTATTAAAAAAAAATCATGTATGCAGATCGATGGCTTACAGAAAATCTACCTGATCGCATTGTTATCTTGTTTTCGCCTTGCCTTGGACATTGATCTTGATTTCTCCTTACCCTTCAATTATGAAAAATGTTTTTGTTACGTAAAGAAAGCCAAACATTCCCGGGCTACGAATAACCTGACAGTATTTGAATTTTTCTTTCTACCATCATAAAATTAACTGAAATTGTTGTTAGTGCAATCATGGATGGCTTTGCTTGCTGAGGATTGAACTCGCGATGCCTGGGTGCGAACCCGGCGCCTTGGACCAATCGGATACAAACCGTTCAAAAGGTACAAAATTTTCAACTACCAGATGCCAGCGGATCTATGTTATCCCCATTTCGGAAAATATTGCCAGGCTGAAGGAAATTGTGGAGGGGGGATGAAGGTTAGAAAGTTCTCGGCTATTCAAATTCTGTCACTAATTCTACGTGATTTTACTCATGTTAAACTAAATAAAACATTATTTGCTCTTGCCGTAATTCGAACCCGTGACCTCTTGTTACAGAACCAAGAGATTTACCACACTGCGACGGAAGTCGTCAAGATAGATTTAATAGAATTAAACGTATTCCTATGCGGTCTGTTCCTTACCTTATGGTTATGAGTTGTAAGTCTATATTTCAAGACGTCAGTTGTCGTCCATATGATACTCCCTTGGCGAAAGCACGAGCGGTTAAGTTATGTTAAGCACCGGAAAGGTTACGTACCTACATCGTGTATGTAGAAGTAGGTACATCGGGAACTTCTGAGTTACCAACCACCTTGATTTTACAGCGGACTTTGGGTTAATGTAGTTCCACGCTGTTTCAATTATTGTTTTCACCTTTAGTAGTATTCCATAAATAAGGTGATCATGAACCCGGGTTTTAAGTTATGCCAGGCGTTAGTTGCCTCGGATGAACCTCTAGTCTCTACCACTCCGCCCGTGTAACCAACACTCCGACACTGCCGTCATTAATATTCACCGACGCGATTTGACTGTTTCCTGCGTTCGAATGGAAAAATGCAGCGCGCGTGTGGAAACTTCGGACATCCTCTGTAAACATGAATTTATTATGCTGCCCAAAAAATGAAGAAAGAAACATATAAATAATTTGATTTAATAATTTATTTATTTTTAAACTTATAAAATTAAAACACAATGTTATTTATGAAAATAATAATATGCTTTAAAAAGTAAATATAATCCAATTCGTAAGTATTTCTGCGACATCGTCTATTTATAATTGAAGAACTCTCATAAAATCCATAGTGTGGTCGCCATTCTACAAAATACTCGTACATATTCATAATGTAGAAAGAATTCAAAGAAAATGTTTACGTTTCATAAATTTTAAAGTTAACATACCTTTAGAGCATATGAATTACTCATCATTAATGCATATTTTAAATATTCCAACTTTAGAAAACAGATGGAAAATTGACGACCTAACCTTTTTATTAAAATTATTAAATTGTAAATTCGATTGTTCTGAACTCCTGCATGTAATCAACCTATACATACCTAAACGAACTACAAAACAAACATTAACATCTTACATATATATATATCCCGTTCCAACTACAGTTTGCATTCCCCAATTCAACGCTTACACAGTCTTGGTAACAAATACTTAAATGATATGGATGTACTTGGAAATAATCTAAACTTTGGCAAATTTCAAAAAAAGTATGAACGAATTATTTCTACCCAGTTTATGTGTATTGTTAACTACAACTTTTTACATTATTTATTTATTCGTTATTAATGTTAATATTGACTTTGTGGATATTGTTGTTTTTTCTGTAACTTTATATTCCTGTGTATTTTTACCTTTGGTGCAGTGTTTTTCTTTTTTTCTTATTTCAAGTGTAGTTAACTTTTGTGCATGTTTTCTATTTTTATTTTGTGATTTAAAATTCGTATGTTAAAGCCATCTGGGCGTTTAAATAATGAAATGAAATAAAAATTAGGTCAAAAAGTGTTTTTTTTTTGGTGGAATAATCTTACACAGGTACTTGACATTTAAAAATTATTTTTTTTGGTAACACTGCTATGATAAAATTTTTTTTTTTACGTGTATAATAATGTTTTTTATCCAAAATGGCGGACCCTTACAAGGTCGAACTGTCATATCTGGCTAGTAAAGCCCTAAACAAATGTAAAAATACGGATATCCGATGTAGAAAACTGGAAGAATTTTGTGCGTAACTGCGATAATGTGTAAAACCGTTTTTTGCTTCTCTTGAACAAAATCGACTTTTCAAATGGATTCTTCTTCCCCGGAGGTCTTCAATTATTGATTTAGTTTAGGTTTGAGCCTTCGCTTACAAAATAAACATGGGATACCTCTATCGAAAAAAAGAGATAGCAATATGAATTATTTTTTAATAAAAATGTGAAAATAAAATAAAGAAATTTTTGAAAAGGCGTGCCACGGCGTAATATTGGTATCACGGTCGCCCCATAAGCAAAAGATCCTAGTTTAAATCTCGGTAGCACTTACAAACCTTTACTTTATTGTTTGTTTTGTATTTCGTTGTTTGAATGTTAAACCCGTCAAGTCTTTTTTGTTCCCTATGGGGAACAAGTACATAGAGTGCAGTAGAGTATTTTTGTACAAAAAGACTCTACTGCTCTTTAGTTACTTCTTTCCCATCGGAAACAAAAAGGACTTCATTTTAAGGGGTTAAGGGGTTTTAACAATTAATATGATTTTTAAAAACGAGGTCCAGTTTGAAGTGATCAGGGATGCCGTAGGATTTTACATCAGACGACGTCAAATGGTTATCAATCTGTTTGCGATGGTATACTGGGTGGCTTCGGATAACGTCAGCGCCGAGTGGGGGAACGTTTTGATCATTTGTTTTTTTATTTTAAATGATTAAACTAATGTTTACAAGACAAGATTTTTTATGCATAGCACAAATATTAAACAAATTATTATAAGCAATAATTTATTTGTTTTTTTGTTTTTTTTATCATTGAAGATAATATTAACAAATCTCAAATGAAATATGAAACAGATAAGACACAGAAAAAAAGGTAACGGTCGCATCTGGGACTCGAACTCAGGACCTCTTGGTCTGTCCGGGACCTGAGCCAATGCTACCCCATTGTTCTCCGTCATTTGTTGTTTTCTTAATCTTTTTTCAAAATCTCTTTAAATTGTACGAATAACCACGTAGGTACCAAACTACAATGAAACTGGCGTACTATTTAGATTGTTAGTTTATATACATTTTTAAAAAGTCATTACAGCCATCGAGTTAAAACTACACTATAAACATGAATGTTATTGTCCGTTTCCTCCATAACTTTGAATCAAAGTCGTCGATATCCGCCCAATAGGGTCATTGGAATAATTGACCGTCAGGTAAATGGAACGAATAAAGGTTTCAGCCGTCGCTATTCTATCGTCGCTAACTAAACCCCCGCATCCGGCCATCCACACCTCATCACTGGAACTGGACGGAGCGGGAGAGGCACTAAAAATTCCAATTGGGCCAAATGTGTTTGTGCAAGTGCTTTGTATTTCCAACGTTGAAACACAGAAATATTTCTGGCGAACACTTTTCAGAACAAACTTGCAATTTTCTTTTGCATCATTTCCTTGAATTTTAAGTAATTTTTTTACCGGAAATTTTCGTGTTGTAGGGAACTAGAGTGTGATTTGAAATTTAATTAGAGTAAGGGTTGGATGTTTTAGTTGAAATTCTTTTTGCGGATGCCTACTATGATATGGTCCCGCCGCCGAGAGGTCAATTGGACGTAGTTATGCAGAAAGCGTCCAACCCACAAATTGCTAACATCGACTTTTTCATGTTTTCCTACAGATAAACACGAGATCTTTATACGCTAAAACGTCCAAGCTCCGAATGCAATAACAATATATATATATATATAAAAAATAATCCCATGTAATAGAATAAATCCCTTGTAGTCTCTCCCCACCCCTCCTCCCCCACATGTTGTGTATATAAACCGTAGTTTAAGATTAACTTTTACCAGTCTGAAGATGGCTTTAACAAGCTGAAACCGGTCACGGAGAAATAAAATAAAAGTGGAAATAAGTTTGATATGTGTGTTATTATATCAAAAAATAATCATTCCACCAATACCGTAAATGCTTTTGTATTGTAAAATTTCAAACGCCCTTTTCTAGATTTATCTTTTTTGAGTTGAATGCTTTCTGCATAACTACGTCCGATTGTACCACCCATTTTTTATTAATACGTCATTTATGCGGATGAAGGATAATTCAAATATTGTCCTGCTGCTGAGAGCTCCTTTGCGACCTCTGTTTCTGATCCATGCGTCGCGTTTGTTTATGATAGAAGAGCTAAGGTAATATGATCCTGCCGCAGAGAGCTCCATTGTAGCCTCTCTTTCTGATAAATGCGTCGTTTATGCGATTGCGAGAGAGGTTACAACGAAGTTATCAGTGGTATGCCTACACTTTTACGAACAACCATTGATATTAGTTTTTTTTGCTTGGTTATACCTGAAAATTCGCAGAAAGATTGATGGGACTGCGATAAAATGCTGTTTCTGAGAATTTACATACATATTGTGAAGTCATGTTATGTTACACACTAGTTACCTCGAAAAATCACAGGATATAACTTAACTAACTAACCATCACGCTGTTTCTCCGTAGGGGTAGGCAGAGAGGGCGGACCGCTAAACAACTCGGTCTTGCCACACACTCCTTGCTTTGTACACACTATTCTGTTATTCTGACTCAAGTATTTGGTTCACTTGATCATGCCATGTCTTCCTCGGTCGTCCCCGGCTTCTTCCATTCACATTGGCATCATATATTCTCCTAACACTCCTTTCTTCATCCATCCGCTCTACATGCCCAAACCATCTAAGCGTTCCTTTCCTAATCTTACTCATCACACTCAAACCAGCCTTACATTCTTTTCGAAACTCAATATTTTTCACACATACGTCTCAGGGATCTCATTTCGACAGCATTCACTCTAATTTCATACTTTCTCTGCCAGTTTCATCCCTTGCTGCCGTACACCAGTTTTGGTATCAGTAGCAGGACATAAATATCGATACCTTAGTTCAATAGGGAACAAATGATTTGCCTGTACATTAGTTCCAATTTAGAAAATGTCACACTCGTATGTACGCACAAGGAAATCATATTCGTTATTTTATTTTTATATTAACTCGGAATGAGATAAACAAGGGGTTTATAAAAAGAACAGCACATACATAAGACATGACCGAAGTAACGCCAAAAATAGTACACAAATATACATTTATTTATTATTAACGCCCTGATTTTTACATTTTTTGTATACACTACAGAAAGAAAAAAAAGGTTTAATAAAAAGGTTTAAGATAAAAAAATAACATGACAGATAGTAGGTATATAGTGTAATATATAATAATGTATTTGAGAGAACATTCAAGTCAAAGCCTGAACAAGGTTTTGGTAGAGTCATGATGTTAGACATATTATTAGATATTCTTCAAAGTTTATTTTTGTAAAGCCTGATAAAAATCATTTAGACTGCTACTAAAAATTTATAGGCCCTGGCTTGAGTTAACAAGTCTACATTATGAACAGTGAAGAATGGTACCCATAATGTGTAAAGTGTTGATGGAGGAAAAGCAATTCTTTGTGTTTGAGTATGCGGCAAGGAATGTTGAACCGATGACTCGCAACAAAGAAGATGTGTCAATAATACAATTAATAATTCTGAAGATGCAAGTGAAATCAAAGCCTTTCCTACGCTTTTCTAATGAAGAAATGTTTATGATTTGTTCAATTTCATCATAGGAGCAATCGCTTCTTTCTCGCCCTAATATTCATGCAGTTCCACATAAGAAGCGATGTTGCACGGATTCAATATTATGATGAATATGAACAAACAGCATTTAGGGTATTTTTATTAAAGTCACAGGCAATTCTATTGATGAAGGCAAGAAGTTCTAGTGATTTATTAGCGACATTATATATATGTGGTCACGAAAAGAAAGCTTACAGTCACACCAACACCAACCTTATTGTGTACTATTACTTAGGCAATAAATAAATAAACAAAAATGTTTATCTGTCAATAAGTTGTTATTTTACATATTTTTACAAACATATAATTTAGTTTTAGTAATTGACAAAAAGGTCACTGTTCAGCTATACACGGAGCCCGGAGTGCAAGCTGGTTTCAGCAGTGCCCACAAAAATGAAATGAAGGTTAAGTTACATAAAATCTCTTCACTTATATAAAATAAAATGAACTGAAAAAAAAACAATTTTTTTTTAATTAAAAATTAGAAACATTTTTCTACAAAATCACGAACACAAGTATCCATTTTATTATTTATCATTATGTCATGCGGCTGACTGTGCAGTCAGCGACCATTCGCTGCAGAACTTCTCGAAGCACTGCAGCGATGTCGACCTTCGATTAATCAGTGGTATTTAATTCCAAAGTTTTGTTGAGGAATAGCTGTAACTACCCTCAAGTGTGTAATTAATTCAGAAGGAACGTTATAAGCTTATTCACTTAATCACTACATTAATTACAGTGTATATATATGTATGGTATAATGACGGATAATACAAGATTTTAAGAGAGCGCCGTGTATTTGGAGCTCGGTCACTCACTATAATACAATTTTTCGTAAAAATTGTAGTTTGGTTATTGTGTATTTAATTACAAACCGAAACTAAATTTTAGTACCGTCGGCCGATTCACCGGAGGCCGGGACGACCTTTCGTACCCGAGCCCGTCGCCTCCCGCGCAGCGCAAATTATGTGCATTCATTACAATAAGTTATGGCTAGTTAGCGCGACTTTTCATTTTCTGATTGACACCGTTTCTCGCATTGTGTCGGCATTCGGGTCCCCGTCTGCCACCACTTGTCACTTTGTATAATATACCTAGTACTGCTTGACAAAGTTATCTTAGCAGGCGGCCAGTAAGAAGTCTAAAGAAGCCAAGCTATTTGGCTGCATCAATATTATTGCCGTAACATTCAATGCCATGTAAAAAATGCAGGTTTTTTGAGGCTGTCAATTAACAAGACGAAGATTTTTCCAACGTCGCACTGGTCTTATTTTTCATTGTAGAGTAATGGGACCCAAATAGATCGACACAGAAAAAAAACCCCTATGGAATGCTGTATACATAGCATTTTTGTGGGTAGTGGTGGTTACAGCAGTATTGCTTTCCTGTGACGATATGTAAACTACCCAACACGATAAATGTAAACTGCCCAACACAATATATATAAACTGCGCAACACAATATAGGTAAACTGCCCAACACAATATATGATAAACTATATAACGATCCTTCGTCGATGTTCGGCAAATCAAAACATTTGCAATTCGGCTTCTATATTTTTTATCGTTGATGATGGTCGATGGAGAAACCCTATGAGAAGTGATGCACAAAGCATTATTCTCAGGGCTGTGGCATTAATGGATTGATGTTGTTTCTCATTTCTCGTTTTTATGATAATGTATTATGTTAACGACAACAAAATTAATTTATCGGTATCTCCAAAAATGACGAAGTTATGAGCTTTCAAAGTGAACTTTGCTAAAACAAGCGCTCAAAATACCCTCGACGTCACGAGACACAATTCAGTACAATTCACAATTCGATTAGCAGTTCCGCATACTGCCGCGCCAGTCAGTTTATGTACCATGACGTCCCACGCTTGTCGATGAAATTGTCTACCTATGTGTCTGAATAGTGCTATCTACTGGAGAGTTGTGATTGCATATTGATGTTACGAGTAATATTTTTCTTAAATGACAATGGGACAAAGGCTATTAACTTATTCTTGCATTAGTTAAGTCGTATGTATCTACGTCTTAGGCGATTGTACTGACTACAAACTACGATATCTGGATAATTTGTGTTTATATCATCCGGCGTGGTATCGGCTGCTTGATAATATGAAAATGACACGGTATTAGTATTACGAAGTCTCTTATAACCTCGATGTTAATTCCAAGCCTGCGTTCTCGAAAGCAACCTCACTGTCTGCCTCTCTTATTTATTTCGCACGGTGGACAGAAAAAAACCTCCTCTCTTGCCTGTTGAAAGCACTGTTGCAAATTTTTCTCTCAACAATAATATTATTACTACAGTGGACGCTAATTTCACTGTCGCCCTGGTTAGAGACCACCATTGGCAATCGAACCATTTTATACGGTTTTAGATATGTTTAATGACTAGTTCTGAGTAGCCAGGAAATTACCAACTTCCTATTCCCCTGTCATACTCCTCGCACTTAATTCAACCTCACAACATTCCCCAAATTAGGGGTGCTATAGTACCACTGGCTTTAGCCGGTTGAAATTCTGAAAACCTAAGATCAGTGGCGGTTTTCTCTAAAGTGCGTTTGTGCAGTGAACTCCCATAAAAACAGATAATATAATAAGACAAACTTGTACTATAATTTTACCACACTTTAAAACGGCACACTATTCAAATTTCGTGCTAAAAATCCATCCTTCCGTATTAATACAGCTCGAGAGAAGTCCGAAATGAATACCATACGTGGGTTTTGAATTCAGCTTCGATGGGACGTTCTGTTCTAAGAAATAGTTCATACTCGGGGCGCTTCAGTCGCGAACTGTGGAAGCGTGCAAACCTTTACGAATCTGTTAGCTTCCCGGGTGCGCAGCGACTATGGGATTTGTTAATGCCAAATTTGTACGGAATAATTTTCCAAATATCTGTAGATTTTTTCTATGATCGTTGTGTTTTAGGTTCTTATTAAAATAAGTTAATTACTGAATTTATTACCTTTTTATATTAAAAAAAAGGTTTTGTTTCCGGCGTAAATTGTAATTTTTGTAATTAAATAATTTTTTTTAATAACCTACTACATTATATTCATTATCCAAAGACACATTAATAAATCGCCAATTTATATATTATTACTAGGTCGCTAATTTCTGGTTCAGTGAGTGATATGATGAAATTCCTTTAGAACTAGGGAAAAATATTAATTTTGTTTGTAAGTTTTATTTATTATGTACTTTTGCTATTTTTTATTTATTAAATTCGCTACCGGTTTCGACACAACCGTGCCATTGACGAGCGTTCTTAAAACTAACTTAAATTAAACAAGTACAGAAACAAAATTAGTCACCATTAGGTGATGGTTTAATTGTATTGTATTAATTGTATTAATAGGGTTTAAAATGAGGGAGGAATTTAATAAATCAAAAAAAGCAAAAGTACATAATAAATAAAACTTACAAACAAAATGTCTAGAAATTGCTCATAGAAAAAAATAGTGAATGTCGAAAAAATACAAGAAAAAATATTAATAATCATGGAAAAGACTAACATGGGATTTTAAGATAAGACAACTTTTTTCTTCCTTTTTTAATCTCCGATTGAACTCCCAATGAGATAGGCCACGAACCGTCACTGCCTATGATAGATTAGCTCTGGGACATTACTAAACACTTTTCGTTCTAACTTCTCCCTCTTTCTCATAAACGACGCATTCAACAGAAAAGAACATTACACAGGACCTCTCCGCGGTAGGACCATACTTTGTTATAAGTAGAAATGCGGAACACATCTTGAAACTTCTTACAGCATGGTTCTGTAATTTAAGAAATACCTACATACAAAATACATACATACAAGAATGTATATCTATCTAGAAGCAGAGCTAGACCCGCCTCCAGTAGGATTGTGCAATTCGCGCCGTGCTTGGTGACAAAATCCGTATTAACGATCGTCGCATCGCCAAACTCGGTGCCCTGTGTTCTCAGAACTTGTATTAGCGTAGATAAGTCCTCTTCCAATATGATCGTGTGATTCGCCCTCTAGAATGATAGGTGTCCAGGGCCGGCTTGCCTGACCCCGCCCGCTCTCAGAAGGTCACCCGTAACCATGAACTGCTTTTGATATAGGTACTATTATGTATACTTATAGGAGGTATATAGGTACCAAAACTACTATACATAAACCCACAAAGGTATATAGATAAATATATACACTTGCCATAACATTACCAATGTTATAAGCAGAGTTTCGCCGAATAACTTGGAGCATATTTGCACGTAGATGCTGATCTTGAATTGTGTCACTTTTAAAAGCATCGATTTTATCAATATCTTGATTATGGTTCGGCCACTGAGAGATCTGTTGTAACTACCCTTTCTATTACATGCGTCGTTTATGAAAAATTCGGGAGGTAACAACGGATGTATCAGCGGTAAACCTTTGTAAAGCAGAAATCTGATTGTTTGGAGCAGCAAAAACTCACGAACAGCGAGCTCTGATGTCGTGAAATTTTCATATTGTTTCTGTCCAAAGTTCCTAGATCAACGCAGGTGTTTACAGCTCGCTACGTCATTTATATCGTAGGATATGGAGCTTTGAAATGTTCATTTAAAGTCTTAAAATAAAAGAAAATAAGACTTAAAATAGAATAAAAGTGTGTTGAATCTCGGGCGAAACCGGGTAGTAACTACTAGCAAATTCAATCGTTTCATTTATAAATCTAATAAATAGTCAATTTATTTTAATAACTTATTGAAGCTTATAAATCTCATTGTAATATTTAATCATTGAAGAAGGTAATATTAACAAATCCTAAATGAAATACGTAACCGAAAAAAAAAACACAAAATAAAAAGGTATCAGGCGCATCTGGGAATTGAATCCAAGACCTCTATCTTACCGGGACAACCGCTCTACAAACTGAGCTAATGAGACCGGTTCACCTTATACCATCTTCATCGATATCATACCTCAAATTAAAGACTTGTCAATATTATCCTCCATTAAATCCTCGGCTGCTATCTTTATGATTTTTACAAATTTCTAACCGAATATAATTGCAATGAAAAGTTTAAAAAAAAAGTTTTGTATCGTATCACCTTTTTCGGTTGCATTTTAAGTTTTGTATTAAAGTCGTATTGCACCTTAAATTATGATAATCAAAACGCCGATGAACATTATCATTCTAATTCAAAGAATGTATTATTCCCCCGTGTTTCTTTGACTGGACAAAAAACTGCTTTGCTGGCCTTTTATTGATTTGCTGTCAGTGCAGCTGTTAAAAATGGCAATGATAACAGGCAAACACAATAACCGAATTTACGCTGCGTGATTCCATAATACGAAAAAAAAAATCGCTTATCGCAGTTTGCGAAGACTTAATGTAAAAAATTTTTTAGCCAATTTCTGGTTAGAATTTTTTTTCTATTCGTCCTTCATTTTTTTGTTATATCATGTTTATTGGGTACGTAGTTGATGATTTTTTTTTAAAGTATTTTTTAGTGACCAGATCTGAATAATCGGGTACTTACTACGGGTTCACAACGTCTCTACCCTAAAATGGGGATGCCTTTGTCTCACTGTACCTATTTGATTTTTTTTTTAATAATAATAATCCATTTTTTATTGTGCTTAGTGACCAGATCTGAATAGCCAGACACTTGCCAACCTTCTTCTTCATCGCCTCATAACGGTCTCCAAATTGGGGATGCCATAGTTACACTGGCTCCGGGTAGTTGAGACTCTTTTGCGGTAATTTGAAAGTTCCACTGTAACTTCTATTTCTATTACATGCGTCGTTTATGAGTAAGAGGGAGATATAATGGATCTATTAGCGGTACACCTATTATAACGCCATGTTCGTGAGAAAACCTCAAGAGTGTCAAAAAGCTAGAAATATCTTAAAGCTATAGTTAATATTCCCTTGAAAATGCAATTACCATGATTAAACGAGGCTTTATGAACTATCATTGGTATTTAAAAATTCACAGATGTTGCGGGATATGAAAAGGTTCAGAGTTGTGGGTTAATTTTTTAAAGTACAAAAATCAACAAAAATAATGTACTAACTACGATCTAGCTCTGAAATACGCTTATACTATCATTTATAGATACGACTTTCTGAAGAGATGAGTTTTGAGCTTCGTTCTGAATTCTTTTATAATTTTTAATCCATGCGTTAGCTAACTTTTTCGATTTTCTAATATTTTCATTTACCCAAGTTTATCTATCACCGGTACAAACTCCTGCCAATCAAATACTCCTGCCGTGAGATTCGCGACATGTTGCCCGTTCACTTTTTGAAATTATATTATTTTGACGGTTCCTCCTCTGGATGCAAGTTGTTTATTATTTCATCTCGTAATCTCAAACAGTAACCCAATAAAACCCGACTGTCGGAACTACTTTATAACTCCGGTATATTAACCGTTTTACTTCTTTGCTTATTTTGGAAGTATGTATATAAAGTGCTATAGATATTCTGTGTTTTTAAATTAAAAAAAGTATGGTATTGAATAAAAATGGAATAACTTGGACAAATATTAATCAATTTTAATGTTTTTTTTTAAAATTATACAAATAAATAATGAAGTTTTACGAATATTATAGTTCTAATTAAAAAAAAAACTACACATTTACAACTACAAAAAATATTAAAAAATACGAAAAGATTATTTCACTTCACAATTGTGTTTTCCCGTGGTCCATGTAGTCCCTTTTTACAGCGAGCGTATATGAGATTTGATCGCCTTATCTCATTTGCTTTGCTGTACACATTCATTTATGGGAACAAAGGTCTCGTCGTCCGTAGTGCCGCTGTCATTTGATACATTACGATCATCCGCAATAGAAATAACTTCCGACATGGTGAATATTATCGATTCAATTTAGGGTGTATTTATTTTAACAGTATAAACAATAAATGCAGTTATCAAGACACGCGCCAACCGCAATATACCACGCTCAAATTGAACACTTGCTCTCCCATAGGACGACAAAAAGCACACTGAAAGTTGTAGCTCTATAGCGCTGCGTCGCAATTTACGTAACTAAAGCTTACAGCGCGATGGCGCTGGGCCGCACTCTAACGGTTAATGGATCGTACTATAAGCAAGTCAAATACATAATAAGCTTAAAAAATATACAATAAAATCCAGTTGTGTAACGTTACATAATATTAGATCTTCGCCAGCAACACAAACAGGCGTATCTCATATTTAGCGAATTTCCAGGATAGCCAAAACACTGTTTTTTTTTTGCCGGATTCTTACAAATTTCATTACTTGTTTCGCTAATGGGGTTTTAATTAAGATTTTACTTTACCCAATTAGCGAAACATGTAATAAAATATATAAGAATCCGCCAAAAATATGTGTTTTGGCCCTCCTGGAAAGTTGCTAAATATGAGATATACTTGTTTGTATTGTGGGCGACGATATGACGTCTATTCCATGCACGTACAAATTATTATAATATTATTCATATATTTGGCTTAAACTTTTTTATTGATCATCACCACATTAATAATTGCTTGAATGTGCATGCAAGGTTACCTTACTTGTTGTGATAGCGTATTCTGTCTGTCTTGAGTTTATTTTTCTTTTAAACGACACGAGGTGCACGTTCACGTTAGTATAAGCAAGGCGTTTAGTTCGGACCCACGCCCAGTCAGTTTATCATATCGCATTAGTTGGCATCTCGTAAATGGGTTCACATTTAATTTTGATCTCTTATTTCTGGGGAAGCTGATGATCGAGGTCTTTTGGTGAGCTGTCTTGGTTGTACTCTGGTTTTTCACAACACCGAAGGTGGTTTCTTATAAAAATATTCAAATTCAGTATTGATCTCTTATTTCTGGGGAACCTCAGATGATCGGAATCTTTTGGTGAGCTTTCTCGGTTATACCGTGGCGTATCATATAGCCTAAGGTGGCAACTTATAAATGGGTTCAATTTCAGTATTGATCTCTAATTTATAAGGAAGCGGACGATTTTTTTCTTTTAGCGAGCTTTCTCGGTTGTGTCGCCGCTTTTAACATCGCCAAACGTGACAACCCGTGAAAAGATTCGAATTCAGTATTTAGCTCTTATTTCTGAGGCAACTGTTGATCGAGATCTTTTGGCGAGCTGTCTCTGTTATACCTATTATGGTTTGTCATAGTGCTGATGATGACCAACTTATTAAAGTGTACAAATTCAGTATTCGTCTCTTATATCTGGAGAAGCTGATGATCGGGTTCTTTTGCTGAGCTGTCTCGGCTGTACTGTGCTTGTGTGAAAATCAGTCAAGCACAGTGTACTGGGTTATGGTGAATGTGGATAGTGATATTGCTTATGATGTCTGATAGAGCTGACTGACTATTGAGACTGAGTAGTTCAGTGTTGCCATCTTGGAATTAACATTTCCGCTACAATCTACCGTAAATTCCGTCAGATTCCGTCAAAACTAACGATTTTGAGCACTAAAACCACGAACAAAAGGCGCAGCAGCTTTCGACGAGAGAGGGGAGGGGTAAAATTTTAAATGATTAGGTTTTTGTTATCTACTAATCTACCAAATTTCATTTTCACTATATAGCGTTGGTCTTGGTTATGTTTCTTCTTGTAAGTTTGCTCAGCCTACCATATATATGTATATATTACTTCTGAGGATAATGAATAGGTGTGACATGTTTCAATCAGTATCGACTGACACAATAATTGTTATCATTGACCGGGACAAACGACCATATGTAACCCACCGGAACTCTGAAACTAAAATAAAGAACAACGAAACAAAAATAGACAAATACCCAGTACATAGATGTAGAAATTGCCAGTGCGATAAAATAATGCAACTTGTCTTTATTTTAGTAATTCCGGGAATTACTTTCCATTTGATTTCCCCAGAAAACACCGTTATTCTGCAAATCCCGTTGGACACAAAATTTTCTCATTTCGAGGCACTCCAATCCGCTAGATATGACGGAAAACCCGTCAGGATGGCAACACTGCTGAGTAGTGCGGAGTACTGACTAGGACTAGCCGCTGAGTGACCATTGCCTTTGATTAGCAGGGATGTCTATGTCTCGCCCGAGCGCCGACCCGAGAGCGCTGTGCACTAGTTAATTGAATTTCGTGTGATGACATCGATATATGGAGACCACATTGTTATTTCCTGACGATTGTTCTAGCTTCAATTATGACTAGGCATTGCTCTCGCTCGCCCATTCACAAGGCATTAAGGAAATAAAGTTCCGTGCTTATATTTACAGACATACATTTTCAGTTATTCAATATTTTTCCCATGCCCGCTACAAAATGTACTTATACCATATTGTTGTTTCTGTTTGCCTCTAGATTTTTCTAGTATTGCTTTTGCCCGCTTATTCACTTGGATTTATGGAAATAAAGTTATATTGTGGTATCTACCCATATCGCTTTTTTCAGGTTTTCATTTTTCACATTGCTCATTAAAAGTCTGTCTTTTAAAGTTTATTTAACGTACATTTTTTGGTTTGAGTCTGTCAAAGGCATTTCTTGAAACCTTGAATAATACAACGTTTATTTAATTTTAATTTTTTTTATTTAATAAGACAAAATAGAAAGTTGGAAAATGATTTTAAACTCCGAAACAGCTGTCACAATAATAAAAAATAAATAAAAAAACTAAAATACTCGCAGAAACCTTATACATTTTACTTATTACCCGTATGGAATTTACGGATAAATCATTTGTGGTATTGCTCGAGTTAGCAAACCCGCAAAGTGATGTTTAGTGCCATTTTTGAGTGCTGGCCCTTAATAATAATATTATTAAATTTATATAAGATTAAAAAAAATATATTAATTAAATCGTTTTTCTAGACCTACTGAAGACTCCACCCCCGAAATCACTTTTTCCGCAGCTATACAGATTATTGTCTTATATTTGCGATTTCGGAGGTAATTAGGTATTTTCTTTTAGCTATATTTACTTGGTGCCCACATATTTTTTTCAGGGCGTTTTTTTTCATCAACCGCTCTTTACAAAGTCTATAGTATAAAGTGTGTATTTAACATCTTTCGGTCGAGTCCACAGCCGGCATTTCTTTCAACCGTGAATAAAATATGTTTTAGTCAAACGATAAGAATCTACTGTTTATTATTCAAATGACTACAAGGAAACATAAAAAAGTACAGTTTTGACCTTCAAAATCTTGTCCATTTCATAATATTTTTTGCATTTATTGTACTTTGTATTTTCAGCGTACGAAACATTTAAATTATGAATAATATAATGATTTTTCCGATAGACGAGTAGACAACCAATTACGATTCTATGTAATTATGATTAATCAGTTGCATTTTTTACGTCGCTATTCTCGCAGAAATGCCTTTTTTATATAGGTACGATATAATCATAATGGCACGTACCCGACAAACTTTAATCAGTATTTATTAAGTTAGCGGCGTGCAGTTCATAAAGGCTGAAAAGTTGTGCCTACCCTAAGAACAAATTATAGTTTTTTTTAAATGTTACTAATTTCAGATCAAAACGTATTTTTCCATCTATGTATATAAAAATCAATGGAAGTTTGTTTGTTTGTCCTCGATGTTCTCGAAAATTACTCTACCGGTTTCGCTGAAAATAACACACTTTGTTTTTATTTTTTTATTTCTAATTTTTAAACTGCCAATTCATGGTGGAATTCCATATTAAAATCAATTATTTTGATTCAGCCGGTCTGACGATGCCCGTGATAGGGTGAAACCGGTCCGGTCGAAAAAAAAAAATAAGTGGAAAAAAGTTACAAAGGTTTTTTAATCAAAACAATTCATTTCAGTTTGTTTTTATTAGTGCCGGGAAGGTTTAGAAATTAGTTTGAGTGAAATCTAATATGTAAAACTGTTGCTATAAAGTTTTAAAATTAGTATAAAAAACATTGAACCCGCCATGTATTATTTAGGTTTGCCCATAGATATAACCCTCTGGTTAGCCGCAGATTGCATATTCAAAAGAAGAAGTTTTTTTTGGGTAGAATATTTTCAAAATGGAAAACACGAGTAGATAATAAACGTTTGGAATGAAATAAAATATTCAAATGAATGTTTCTTTATTTGGAGATAGTTACTTTCGCTGTCAAATCAATTATGGCACCCTAATGACAAGTGAAAAATCCCGAGCAAGGCCGGGTACACATCAGCTAGTAATTTATAATTTCGCTCATTTATTCAGTTGACCGTAACAATCAGCTGAACATGGTAATAAAATGGCTATTTTCAAATATCTAATGCACAATTCATACCCTAACCTGGAAAATTACACGGCCTACCTTCGGTCATAGAGCAATGCGCGCCACTATACTGAGCATATATTATATTGTATAGAGTAAAAATGTAGATGGCATTTTGATGAATTTTTTTCCAATTACAAACATTGAAAAACAGTAGGCATTGGATAGTTAGAGTCGGGGTGGGGGTGGGGGGTTGGGCGGTTACTCTGACTGAGAGACCATTGACAACATACGATATTTTTGATTCTTTGAATTAAAAAAAAAATAAATCCCAAAAGAATTTCACCGGAGACAAAAATATCATTCACATTTTTTACTCCAAATATGCCCAGGAATCACTGATTAAAGTTTGTCGGGCACGTGCTGTTACACCCTGTATATGTACTCGTACATTTACTTTTACCCTTATTGTGAATTGCGATATTTCATTACCTCGTTTCCTTAAATGCTCTTGTTATAAAGCTTATAGATGGTCTAATCGGTAAACCGGCCAAGTCCGTTTCTGATAAATGCTGAGGAGCAACCAAGCATTTCTTAATTTCGTATAAAAACGCTATGCTAAAATTCTGTAATAAAAAAGACTTTATCGGTTATTGTCAACTCAAAAATAGATCACTTATTATTTGTCAGTGTTACTATACGACTTATCCAAGGTTTCAATATTCATTTGAGTGGAACAAATAATATCTGTCTTGTCTTACTTTTTTTTATAGTTTACTGGATATTTCATAGCGCCAAAGCTCATTTTTAAATTGATTTTGCCAGCCGATTGTTGCGTTGACCTCGAAATTCCAGACAGAAAAAAAACTGTTTGTTTTTAATTGTCCCTAGAGACGTATAAACCGATTTCCTGATAGATTGGTTGATAGTACAATTTCACAAATGGAGTTCGCTGGTTTGCAGATTGAGCCATCGAAATTCCTTACAGTCACAGAGCAAATGATACATAGAGATGCCCTAACACGCAAGGGAATAAATCAAAATAAGTAGGGTGAACTAGACGTGCCGCAAGTAAAATAGCAAATAAGTAAAAAGGTTCGGCTTGTTTACAAAAAAACCGAATGTTTTATGAGAGTATTTAGTTTGACCCTTTATATAAATGTTTTATAATTTGCTTACCACTGTCAAAATCACACGAAACAAATGTGGATGGAAGTGAAGTGGGCTGATGCCAAAATGGGTGTCACGTGACCTTAGCCTCCAGCCGTCGAAATGGTAAGTCGTCAGTGCTTACAGTTCTGCCGCTGAGAGCTTCGCTGCAACTTCTCTTTATGTTACGTGGGTCGTTTCCAAAAAAAAGGGAGAGGTTACAGTGGGGCTATCAGCGGCATGCGTATAACCTACGTACGTGTACGTGGTAGTTGTCGGCGATGGGCGTGAACCCCGTGTCTCGGAGCCTAATTACCTCATCCATATTAGACATTGGACTACTGTAGGGCGCGTCCTAATGTGAATACGCATAATATAAGTATTACCACCCACCAGCTAAAGCAGTTATTTGACCGGTTAGTGGCTGAATTAACAAATACGTCGGGTTCCCATCCGGGCGTCGGTCGTTGTTTCAATTCATCTGCTAGCTAAGTCCTCCATCATTCCACAAGTGATGCTTACATCCTCTATAGTGATGGTAATAACAGTTTTGCAATATTGTGAGGTTATTCGTAATACTGGATTTAGCGTCTTTAAAAAAAATAATATCTTTCGGACTGATGTCAGAATTGTTAGACTTGCCCTAATACGGATTTTTCGGATACAAAGGTCACATGACATCTATTTTGGCATCAGATTTGGTGCACTGACATCCACGTCTGTTTCGCGTGATTTTTACTCCGGTAAGCAAATTACAAAACACTTACAGAAAGGGTCAAACTAAATATTCTTAACAAAATATTCGGTTTTAGTAAACAAGCCGAATTATTTATTTTTGACTTAGTAGCTGTTTCACTTAAATTGGCGGCACGTCTAGCTCGCTTCTCGCCCGTCTTATTTTGGTTTCTTCCCCTTGCGCGTTAGGGAATCTCTATATATTATTTGCCCTGTGTTTCGGACAGTTTTATGAAGCAATCGATTAGAAATTGGTATCTTTCGGTTTCACGTAATAAACAACTAAAATGATTGATTCGTACGGAATAATTCTTCGAACTTTGGCACCGTTTCACCTTCGAATAGTTCGAGCCACAAAACGTGTTTATTTCCAAGTTTTTATGGTGAAACAGAATACATTATTTAAATGACGATTAATAAATCTCGGTAAATCGGAATCAATTAAAACTCCATCTCACAATATATAGGTATGATTATTTTATTAAACCGCAAAGGACATAAAATTAAAAATCTTGCACTATGTAGCAGAAATCTGTTTTCTGATGCAGCAAAAAAAAATCGAATGTTGAGCTCTGACATCGTGAAATTTGCACCCCTTTTTCCTTCTTGAATTACTAGATTAAACCTATTTTCATTTCCATCATGAGATGGAGCTTTGAAATATTGATTGTCAAAAGTCAAGACACCATACTATTTGTTCTATACATTGTTCATTGAGAATAATGGATATTTAAATTCGGCCGAAACCGGGTAGTAACTACTAATAATTACATATACTAAAATAATTTCACCGGTCATTAGCGTGTCAGGTTTCGACAAAGGCGCTGTGAGTTCGATTTCTTGGCTGGCCATGTCCTCCATCACGACCCAAGCGTCATTTTCCGCTTAGTGTGATGGTAGTAGGAGATTTTCAAATATTGTCAGGTTATTCGTAACCCGAAAACGTTTGTCTTTCTTTAAAAAAGAAATAAATTTAATGCTCGGCATATTGCTGATAGCTCCGTTGTCCTCCCTCTTTCTTATAAACACGCATGTCACAGAAAGAGATACCATAATGGAGCTCTCAGCGGCAGGACCATATTGTTGAATAAATCCTTATTCGCTCTCAACGTAAGTATGTTGTGCGTAAACGTAGTTGTACAATAAAGGCACGGGTAGATTCATTGTCATTCTTTGATATAACATAAGGGTGGGTTTTTCCCTGTTTTTCTTCGAGTCTCATTCCGCAGAGATGCGCAGCGCGTATCGATCCGGCGGTCATTGTTATTCCGAGAAATCGGTCCAATTTCACCTGCAACCAGAGGAGGATGCTGCCCGCCGAGCCGACGGACGGAAGTGGTTGGCTCGTTTTTTCCACTATGGACGTGCCCCAAGAGATCGCTTCGTTAAGTAGTCACCTCGCTATTTATATCACACGGACTGCTCTGATTCTCTGATATAATGTGTGTACTATAATCAGCTATTGTCCCGAATATTGCGTGGATGTGGCAGAGTTGTATTTCGAGTATTAAATATATTTTTTTCTTCTTAATATTAACGGTCCATTGTGCAATTACACAAAATACAGAAAACGAAATGAGATTATTTTATTTATTTAGACTGGTGCTAAAAATTTCAAAGGCCTGGCTTGAGTTAACAAGTCTCGACATTCTGGGCTGTGGAGAATGGTACCCATAATTAATAGAGTATAGATTGAGGATAAGCAATCCATCGTTTCTAAGTCTACGGCAAGGTATGTTGAACTGGGTGAGTTGCAACAAAGAAGGTAAGTCGATAAAATAATTAATACTTTTGAACTTAATAATAACAGTATTCAATTTACTTAAAAAATAAATGATTTTCTACGTATATAACACAATAACAATTAGTATATAGATAGTTGGATATTAGATGAGGCGTGGAAATTTCGTAAAGGTATAGGTAAATATATGGGTGTACGTGCAATATGTGAATATAGCGTGATTATAGCATGGATGGTGGGTGACCTATATAATAATATGGTGTGGTTATACCGTGGATATTCCGGGAAAGGTCCGTTGCTAACATGGCACAAGGATCGCCGTCGAGGGATTACTATAGGCCCTATAACGTATAGCGGGTCAAATTGTAATACTGGCTTACGTGTAATTTACTCATACTAACTGGTAATTAACTTATTTTTAAATACAACAGCAGACTTCGTAAAATAGTAGTACCCTGTAGTTCCAAATATGTTCAATGTTTCGCTAAATGTATCTAAGTAAAAAAATAATACAAATGACCTACCACCTACAGCTTTTCGTACTTACCTAGCTAGGTTTTTTTTTATATGAATACCGCACAAGAGTCCCTACTTCTTCCAACCGTCTGGAGTCAGTGAGATTATGGCATTCCCAATTGGGGAATGTTGTGAGGCTGAAGATATTGGGGAGGGGAAGGAGAGGGGGGAGAGGGAGGTGGGGAAATACCCGGCTATTCAGATCTGGTCACCAAACACGGCTAAAAGCCATTTCAAGCAACGTTTCAATTCTGAATGGTGGTCTTTCACCAGGGCGATACTGAGAGTATCTTCCACTCTGGAACGTGCGCAAATACACTATATATTATTTTTAAATTAATTAATTGTGAAACATTAATTAATTGTTACATGTCTTATCTAAAAATATATATCTATGTCTTATCTACATATATATTTTTCATTTTTGTATGTACATAACCTATCAATTTGACATAACCACCTGTGAAGTTGTAATCCGTAGAATGATCACCGTCGATATGAAGGATGCTCTAATACAATAAAAACTCTAAATCTATTCATTTTCGTACTCGTTTGGCGCAATTCCACAGGTGCTTTTAATGGCCAATAAAATATTTCGCCAACGCGGGTATTCGCAGGCATGGACATTTCTGATAAGGATTAGCTAATATTTATTTATAAAAATTAATCATAACATGAGCATATTCGCCTAGAAAGCAGTTTGGCTCTTTTTATGTGCTACGTTTAACTTCCAGCACTATCAAAATAGTCGGTTGAAAGGTTAGAGGTTCTTCTATTACGTATTATTTGTATAGCACACAATGGGATGTGGTACACCAGTAATATCTACGTCGGCAAGGAAATTAATATATTCACCGCACAAGAAGCACATGAATGGTCCGTAAATATTTTGACAGCCTTATGTGGGTGTTTTGGAACTATGCGTATTAATATAGTGTATCACGCTCATACTACGGCACTTCAGAGGTAACCTTTCTCGAAAATGTAGTAAACGGCCCAAATTAAAAATTATATGATTTTTTCACTTGCATAAAGTTAACCAAAAGTTCGTATAAACAAACGTGCCTCTATATCATTTTCCACCTTCCATATTATATGTTATGGAATCTCACAAATAACTAAAAGTATAAAAATAAATAAAATATGTATTAAAAGCTTCTTACGCTTTTTAACCCTTTAGGTGCCACATGTATTTTTCTTAAATGCTGGAGAAGTGTCGATAATCTATGAATATATATATATATATTTTTTTTTATTTTGATTACCCTTTATTTTTAGACGCATGTTTTCAATAATGTGACGTAATTTTAGAACCGTGGGTAACGCGTGACGAATTTTATGGCTCGAGCTATATATCGTTCTGTGGCACTCAAGTACAATAATGTATCGGAACGATATAAGGTCAGGTTAAGGTCATTTTATAAATATTTTCCAGTCCTAAAATTATAAGTATTTCAATAAATACCAACTTTTCTTGTGCCACCAATCTTCTAATAAATGTAACATCAATAGAAAAGGAGGATGAAATAGCAACTGTAAAACTATCTTCTCTATACTTAAATCTCTAATAAAACTGTTCATCTGAAGTGACCTGCACGTAAGTATGTTTTTCTATATCTGTTTGTACATAATTAGATAAAGAATAGGAAGTAATATTTGTACAGCGCCCTTGAGGTAATTTTTCACAAAAACGGCTCTATGAAAATCATCCAATTATTATTATTATTAATGTTAAATGCTAAGCTAGGCTTACACTGCGTGATTTCTTACGATAAATCGTCACCCACAACACAAACAATCGTATCTCATATTTAACATATTTAAATGTAAAAAAATGTCAACAAAAAAACAGTGTATTTGGCTCTCCTGGAAATTTGCTAAATATCAGATACGTCTGTTTGTCTTGTGGGTGACAAAACATCATTAGAATTATTCTTTTTTAAAATTTAATGTAAATCAATTTTAATAATGTTATTTTTAAGTTCTGCAAGTATTTTTTTTAGTTGTTATTATTGTTACAGCTGTTTCGGCGTTTAAGGCCATTTTCAAACTGTGGTTAATCCAGATTGCGACGAAGACGTCGCAAGATATTTATATGATTTAATTTACCCCCACTCCTTTAAAGTTTGGATGGATGGGTAATGATTTATTATCGGTAAAACCGATTTAGTTAGAAAGCAATTAAAAATTCTGAATTCTGTGAGGTTTTCACATTTGTAATGTGTTTTTACTCGTATTTAACTGACAATGTTTTCTTAATTGATTTATTTAAATGTGTTGTACAACTAAAAATTCTTGCAGAACTTAATAATACCATTATCAAATTTGATTTACATTAAATTAAAAAAATATATTTAACGGAGTTATACGAATTAAACACAAAAACAATGAATAGAATTATTCTGTTTAAAACCTTTGTTACGACTTTTTATTTTGCATCATTTTTTTTTTTTTTTTTTTTTTATATGTCTACCGCACAAGAGTCCCTAACTGCTCCCAACCGTCTGGAGCCAGTGAGACTATGGCATTCCCAATTGGGGAACGTTGTGAGGCTGAAGGTATTGGGGAGGGGAAGGAGAAGGGGGAGAGGAAGGTGGGGAAAAGGGGAAATACCTGGCTATTCAGATCTGGTCACCAAACACGGCTATAAGCCATTTCAAGCAACGTTTCAATTCTGAATGGTGGTCTTTCACCAGGGCGATACTGAGAGTATCTTCCACTCTGGAACGTGCGCAAATATACTATATATTATTTTTAAATGAATTAATTGTGAAACAACACAAATTAATTAAATAAAAATTACTTGCGCACGCCGGGATTTGAACCCGCGACCTTCGGATTCGTAGTCGAGAGCCTTACCCCTCGACCATGGAGGCCGTCAGAATTGAATTAATTCTCTGATTAAATTTATGCATAATATAATATTCAAATAAATCAATCAATTAAAACGTCATTAATTAGATTCCGCTAATTTACGACAACTGTGCAAATACACATTTCTTAATATGTATGTAACGTTTTTCTGTTGTACCTGTCTTTTGACTCGGGAATTCAATGGCCATAATAAACAGATGCGTATAAAATAAATTCGATCCTGCCACTGAGAGCTCCGTTAGAAATAATATAATGATATATCGATAATTTATACAGCGCCGTTTTAGCTTCTCTTTCTGTTACATCCGTCATTTATGAGATAGAGGGAGAGGTTACAACTGATCTATCGGCGGTGTGCCTATAGTTCATCGTAAGTTAAGCCGTTTTGTTCCGCTGAATAATTACAATAATCTTGTGAAACCTAACGACAGACTGTCGTGTCGTTAAATTGTAATGATTTAACTCTGCTAGTAGGTAGACACCACTTATACATCGTCATGATAATGATGTTGAGCTTGAGTTAAAGCAAACAGTCTTCCATAGAGATTAATTATTTTTTATGACAGATTGAGTGAAAGATTTATCATGTTTTTTTTTATACATAAATATATCACTACAAATTTTACCCCTCGAGTCTTGTTAATAAATGATAATTTTTCTTAAATGTGCATGGTAAACTTTTAAATGCCAATAAAAAGCGTGTTTTTCTCTTTCTAATACAGTTTAAATCATATACATTACTATAGTACAAAATGAGATAAGATGACTTTTTTTAGTCCGTTTCGGGCTGGGAGAAATATCTCCCCAAAAGACTACGGCTATTTGTTTTCCTGGAGAAATATCTCCCAAAAAGACTCGAGGGGTTACTATTCGGTTTCACTCGTACATTCTCGAAAACTGCCAAATATTCAACAAGGAATAGTACTATGGCATCTCGTCTTATTTTGTTTTATAGCTAATGAATCTTTCAAATATACATCATACTTTTTTGTCGATGGAAATGAAATTGCTAGCTAAAATTAGTTGTGTTGACATAGAAATTTTAGACAAAAATGGTGTTAAAATTTCATCAGGTCAGAACTCACCGTTTGCGAGTTTTTATCAGGACATGAAAACAGATTTTCTTCTTCAGAGTCAATATTCTTCACAGCGGTTATTGATGGTACATCAACCTTCATTAAGTTACAATAAAATAAGGCTTTGAATCTTTTTTTTATTTTTAATTTGTCGTTTTTTAAAACTAACAATCTTAGTCTTAAAAATAATGAAAGAAAAAATACACGTTTTACTAAAAATTCTTGTTACTCCGTACCTCTCTTACATCTTACTAGGGTGGGTGAGGATCGATTTTGTCGGTGGGGCTTGTTGCTAGCCCGCAGCCTGTTGGTGAATCGAGAACCCTGTCTGATGGGTCGACACTGTGCACTTAATTGCTGAAGACATCCTGTGTACGTTGTATGCACACTTAGGTCCATTACGTATTGTTATAGCCGCCAAAGGCATCCTCAACTCACAACGGAATCTTGTATTCGTGCATGTTATCAATGGTTCCATGCCAAAACAGAACCTAACCTAACCTAACCCAACCCAAATGAACCTAACGTAACCTTATACGAATTTTTTATTAAAAAAATCCTTAACTTTTCGTTGCCCACAATACAAACTGGCCTGGCGTATCTCCTATTTACCAACTTTCCAGAAGAGTAAAAAAACTGGTTTTTTTTTTGCCCGATTCTTATACATTTTATTACAATTTCGTTAATGGGGTTTTAATTACAACATTTTTTTACCCCATTAGCGAAACATGTAATAAAATGTATAAGAATCCGGCAAAAACAAAACTCTATTTCGACTCTCCTGGAAAGTTGCTAAATATGAGATACGCCTGTTTGTGTTGTGGGCGACGTTTTTTTCACTTGTTTTATGAAATTTCTTATTAAAATAGAAATCCAACGTGACTTAAGCGTTTCAATATTAGAAGTGATACTAGCCTAACCTATTATTATTTTATCATGTTCTGTTTTGTTACTGTTCTGTTTTGTTACTGTTCTGTTTTGTTACTGTTCTGTTTTGTTACTGTTCTGTTTTATCCGGTTGCCATTATCGATGATCTTTAAAAAGTATGTAATTAATGTAGGAAGTTTTATTGCCATAAGGTTGTGTTCTAAACCGAATACTTCAAAAGCTTTGACATCCAGACATTTTATCTAAGATTTTTGATAAATTGAGTTTTATTTTATTATATAGATATTACTTTTAGTTCCAACTGACTTCGAAAGCTTCTGAGATCTTGGATTTTTATCGAAGCTTTTTAATGTACTGATTCCCAAGATCCTTATTTTCAAGGTACTCTTAACCGCATAGGTTATTTTTATACTGGTTATAAATTGTGAACCACTGAGGAGAGAAGGTTAAACCGAGATTTTTAATCCTTTGCTTAGAATTTTCATGATTAAAATAATATAATTGACACCTTGGTAAGATTGCGTACTCATCTGTATACATCGAAATCACAGTTAAATCCTAGGTTTTTTTTAATAGTCTGAATCTTCTGAAGCTCCTGGTTTTGAGGGTGCTTTCACCACATATGTTCATTTATTCTGGCTTTGACCCCAGGCTTGTAAGCCTTTTGTTTAAATTTTTGCGGTTGAAATTGTATCTTTATATTTCCGTGATATTAATAATTTTAAAGAAATACAGAAGTCTCTTCATGCTATACTCACAGACACGCAGACTATGAGATAAGCCTTCAGTTGCAAATATCTTTGTTTTATGTAACATTTCAATTATATTATAATCTGAGACTTAGCGGTGATTTCATTGGTGTTCATTATATCCAACTCCAATCGCGTAATATTCGTGTGTAGAATATTTATACGGGAGCTGAATTCCGCTTGCTGGTTCCCTTATCGCGTAAAACGTTTACTTTACGTCTTTGTAGTATTTTTCATCTCGCCCAACGTGCGAATTAAAGTCGAGAATTTCTATTTAAAACTCGCTTTCCTCAACTGATTGTAATAATTTAGAGAATTCCGAAATAATTTAATCTAGTTGAAACTGAGCCCCTCAACTTTTTTTTTGTTGTATTATCATTTTTATATTAGAAGATAGTTTTATCATCTTTTCTTTTCCGTTTTTCTACTGTTCATAAATATTCATCTCGATCGAAAAAGTATTACGTCACCCCCTCTATATATGGGCATATCGCTGATAGCTCTTTTGTAGCCTCTCCCTCTTTCTCATTGACGACGCACGTTGACCGATAAATCAACGTACGTATGAATCGGCACACTTTTTAATAGTGATATAGTCATTAAAAGTACAAAAAAAACTAGCCCAGAAAACTCATCTAACCTAACCTAATTAATGTATGTATTTTTTAATAATATTTTACCAGGTAAGGTGACATTAGGTTTTTGGGCTAGTTTTTTTTTTGGTACTTTTAATGATTTTATATCACTTTTAATAAGTGTGTCTATTCATACGTGTGTTGATTTATCATGGAACTGTTAGAGGTTACAGCGGAGCTCACAGCGACAGAACCATTCATTTCAATGGTACAATCTGCAAACCAACCAAATCGATTTGTGATAAATTTTAATATGAACCAATCAAAGAACAGAAAAAAACTGTAGGTATGTGTGTACCACCAACAAAAAACTCTGATCCCTGGCGTCATGAAATGCAACAGAAAGACAGGTGACAACTTAGCTATCACCTGCAGGACCGAGTGGTAGATCCTGTCAGTATAGTCTTTGTGAAAGACCACCATTGAGAATCGAAACGCTGCTTGAAATGGTTTTATCCTTGTTTGGTGACTAGATTTGATTATCCAGGTACATCCCAACCTTCCTCTCTCCTATTTCCTTTCCTTCCCCACTCCCTTCAGCGTCACAACATACCACAATTGGGGATGCTTTAAACCCACAGTTGGGATTCTTGTTGTGTGGTATTCATATAAAGGGGATCATATGCCTACAAATAGAAGGTTAGCAATGAATATCAGGTGATTCAAATGTAAATTGCGGTATACAAATAATAAGAACGAGTTGCACCAAAGGCCGGGCCATTGAATCAAATCGGCCCCTTAACTTGTATAAGAACCTGCAAAAAAATCATTTATATTTATTTTTTTAAACTACCTAAAACGTTTGAAAATGCTATAATAAAAAAAAAATTTAAAATTTAAAAAAAAAAACGAAAATGTTTGAAAATCTCATACAAGTTAAGAGGCCGATTTTATGCAGTATCCCAGCCTTCTACACTAGGTGGTTTGGGTTGTACACGTTTGCGTTTAAAGAAAGTCGGTAATTGCATTTATCTTTATTTAGCAGTTAACACATGTACGAGTATAAATAACACATTCATTATCGAAAAAAGCAATCACTTTGTAGCTTGACATTATACTTATATGAAAAAAGTATTTTTGTTTAAAACCAATTTATTGAATTTATACATGTGTGGACCGGTTTCGGCTAATCTTAATCTTTCGAGTGTAAGAAGAATGTATGACGCGAAAGTGAATGGAAGAAGAAGCCGGGGACGCCCGAGGAAGACATGGCACGATCAAGTGAATCAAATACTTGAGTCGGGCCATGTCAGAAGTCGGAATAATAGAAGAGAATGTATGAGACGATGTATGAATGTGAATGAAGCAAGAAGTGTATGCCAAGATCGAGTTGTTTGGCGGTCAGTCCTCTCTGCCTACCCCTGCGGGGAAACGGCGTGATGGTTAGTTAGTCAGTTAATCTTTCTCAGGACCGTTGTCATATAAACTAAATTAGTTATTATAAATAGAATAAAATGGTTTTAAACAAAAATATTTTTTCATTTACTCGTATACATATTATTCACTCGTCAATATAATTGCGTTTTTGAATAAATGTGCTGTATTTGTTGGAATTAGAGATTTGAATAAAATGCGTTGACCTTCAGGTTTCAGGTGTTACTCGTTTTTAGGTTGAGAGCAGAGGAGAATGCAGCTCGGATCGGGATCGGGCCTGTTGTCGGCTGCATTGGAAGCGTCACCTTGCAGACTTTATTACATCTAATGAATCACTCGTCAGCCGGGCTCTGCATACCTTTACCGTCTCCGCGGTTTAGGAATCTCTGACCGGTAACATAACCGCTGCCTACCGAGCAGGGCCGGTAGGCAGCGGTTTTTGTAATTTTTCTTTTTTACGACATCTGGCAACTTTAAAGCTCCGTGAATTCCGGCCAAGAGTTCGCCGGTACAAAATTTGACATGGCAAATCACTCACGTCAGAGTTGATAGACTTGCCCTTACACGATTTCGACGGTTGAAGGCAAATATCACGTGACACCCATTTTGGCACCAGCTTTGGTTCACTGCCGTCCACGTTTGTTTCGCGTGATTTTGACTTTGGTAAGCAAGTAACAAAATACTTATAAAAGGTTTAAATTAAATACTCTAATAAAATATCTGGTTTTTGTAAACAAGCCGAACCCTTTTGCTTAGTAGCTGTTTTACTTAAATTGGGGGCACTTCTAATTCGCCCCGCGCTCCTCTTATGATGGTTTTTTTTCCCTTGCGTGTTAGTGCATCTCTGTATATTATTTGCTTTGTGTGGCAAATTAAATAATTACGGGTTATTATACTTGTAGAATTTAAATAAAATAATGCATAGTAAATTAGAATTTCGAGTGGAAGATATCGCCCTCACGAAAATCACACTAAGAATTCAAACGATGCTTGGAATAGCCGTGTTTAGTGATTAGATCTGAATAAGCAGCTACTTCCTCTTGCTCATCTCCTTCCTCTCCTCGCTTTCTTCAGTCTCTCTCAAACAAACCATGCTTTGGGAAGTTGGGGCTGTTGTGCCGTTATCACTTAAAATAGGAAGGTTTTACTTAACTACTAAGGTTACTCGCGAAAATCGTATTAGCTCGTGTTTGCTAAACATACGCGTATATGTTTCGTGCTATGTTTATATGAAATTTTTGCTGACCGTTCGGAAATCTTTTATTTTATATATTTTCGGCTTTAACGGTCAGTACCTATACATATACACTTTCTAGTCTGCTATCGCTAGAAATACCACCATTGATTTAGCTGTAAATTCTATACGGGTAGTTAGGGTCCCCTTAGAAGTAAAACTCATTAAGGACTATCACCCAAATAAGGCGTTAAACATCACTTTGCAGGTTGCTAACGCAATCAATACAACAAATAATTTATCTGTAAATTCTATATGGGTAGTTAGGAAAATGTATAAGGTTTCAAAAGACAAAAATCCTCAAACTATAATCTTTTAAATTCTATATGAAATACGTACTAGAATTATAGATAAAACGTTCAAAATTTCCTTCGCTGGTTTTCAAACTGCACATATATTCAGACATTTTGATATGTTTTTCATAGAATTTAAAAGATTTCAGTTTGAAGTTTTTTGTCTTTTGAAATCTTATACATTTTCAGAACTACACGTGGAGAACTTATAGATAAATATTTATAGTATAGTATTTCACGACTAATTCATGTTTTCCTCCTATTATACAATAATGTTTTAAGTTATGATCTAATTTTTTAAGCGATAATCCCTCACCAAACACAAGAACCTTTTTTCTTTATGGTGAGGAACAGCTATATTATGTTTTATTGTTACACTATATTAATCATGTTTTATTTATATACTTACTGTAAAAAAAATCCAATTAAATAAATAAAAAATTAAAATAATAAAAAATTGGTTGAGTTAGCAAACAAAGTGATAAAAAAGAATAGATTTACACGAATAATCACCACCTGAAGTTTCGACGGTGCATGTAGTGGACATTACACTATTCATTAATTTAATTACGTCGTTTTATATTTATTAAATGCGATGTCAGGTGATAATTTCTTCCAACCAATCTGTACGAATTTCTACGTTCACTTATATTCGAGTATAAAAGCGAGACAGGGAGATAAATGCGATGTCAGGTGACAATTTCTTCCAACCAATCTGTACGAATTTCTACGTTCACTTATATTCGAGTATAAAAGCGAGACAGGGAGATAAATGCGATGTCAGGTGACAATTTCTTCCAACCAATCTGTACGAATTTCTACGTTCACTTATATTCGAGTATAAAAGCGAGACAGGGAGATAAATGCGATGTCAGGTGACAATTTCTTCCAACCAATCTGTACGAATTTCTACGTTCACTTATATTCGAGTATAAAAGCGAGACAGGGAGATAATTTGTGAAAGGAAGGGGTAAAAAGGCACTATACTATTCTACTTTACACCACCCCCGTTCTGCAGCCCCTTTTCATACCCGAAGCTAAACGCTGGGCTGTTTCGATTTTAACCCCTCTGTTCTCATTAAAGTAAAACTCAGCCTGTCAGATGTTCAATTTAAAAGCTCGTATATAAGATTATTAAGGCCATGACGTCTACGAAGCTTTCAGTTAATTAATTTGTAACAAAATATGGATTAAAATCTTTTGAATACGTAGCTTGCAAACAATACTTACTTTAACGAAAGAAAATCTCAATGTGACCCATTGAAGACTATAACGTGAAAAATCACGGAATATATTAATGAAAATAAAAGTTTTAAAAAAAAACATATATATCGCTACGGCCGAGAATCGAATCCAGATCAAGTGCTTGGAAGGCAACTATGCTGATCATTACACCACTATTATAAGAACTGCTGCATGAATTCATTATTGTGTACTGAAAATGTTTTTTTATATGATTTTTTTTAAGAGTCCCAACCGTCTGGAGAAGGGGAAGAGGATGGTGGGGAAATACCTGGCTATTCAGATCTGGTCACCAAACACGGCTAAAAGCCATTTCAAGCAACGTTTCAATTCTGAATGGTGGTCTTTCACCAGGGCGATACTGAGAGTATCTTCTACTCTGGAACGTGCCTTAATATACTATATATTATTTTTAAATGAATTGATTGTGAAACAACACAAATTAATTATATAAAATTTACTTGCCCACGCCGGGATTTGAACCCGCGACCTTCGGATTCGTAGTCGAGAGCCTTACCCCTCGACCATGGAGGCATTCATTTGAATTTAAGAATTTGGATGTTATGTTCAGTTATGTACTCCGTACTCACATCACAGTCGATATTATGTCGTTTATTAAGTGTATATTAAAAGCCTGTTGCTTGTTGTAACTGAATATTGTAAATTTTCACTACACGTTTTAGGTATTGTATTGTATATTTTCTAAATTTAAAAAAAAATGTCTATCATTCAACTCATATTTTGTTGAAGAGTGAATGGACGTTTATAAGATGCTCACTAACACGAATAATAAACACTCACTCACTTATAGAGTGTGGGTGTTTATAATTTTTTTTAAATGTTTATTTAAATTGACATCGGAATTTTTTTAATCAGTTGGTAGGTATATTTATTGAGCATGGAATATATGAACTAACTAACTAACCATCACGCCGTTTTACCACAGGGGTAGGCAGAGAGGACGGACCGCCAAACAACTCGATCTTGGCATCCACTCCTTGCTTCATTCACATTCATATAACGTCTCATACATTTTCTTCTGTTATTTCGACTTCTGCAATGGCCCGATCCAAGTATATGATTCACTTGATCGTGCCATTTCTTCCTCGGACGTTCCCGGCTTCTTCTTCCATTCAAATTCGCGTCATATATTCTCCTTGCACTCCTTTCTTCGTTCATTCGCTCTACATGCCCGAACCATCTAAACGTCGCTTTCTTAATCTTACGCTTACATCAACCTTGCATTCGTTACGAACGTTACGAATCTCAACATTTTTCACTCGATCATACATCGTTTTATCACACATTCGTCTCAGAGATCTCATTTCTATAGCATTCAGTCTACTTTCATCCTTCCTCCGCCAGTTCCATGCCTCTTTGTCATACATTAGGGTTGCTATCAGCACTCCGAAGTTGATGTTGTTGAAGCCGAAAATTTCGGCTTCAACAACATCAATAATGTTGTATTTTTCAATCATAGCACTCTAGCTCACTCAAAAGGCACGAGCCGGCACTGGTTTTAAAGATGCACCTTTATATATCCACACCGCAAAGCTTTCTGTCTTTCTTACAGATGCATAGTTTAGTGTGCAGGTTTTCATTGCAATGATTGGCAACAGATCATGCGGTATGCCTATGATAATTTAGTTGTACGATCGAGCCTCCTTTGCCTCGCTTCATCCGCCCCTGCCCGGTATAAGTCTCTCCACTAGATCACCTTGAGGCCGGCTCCCCGCGCCCCGCCCTGACACATCTAACAGTATCCAACCGAATTATCACCGCCAACTATTATTATTGCCCCGGCTGCTCTCCGATCTCCCGATCAAACCATAATGTGCGTTTGTTCTCATATTCGGATTAATACTATCCATTTTATTAATATTTTTGAAATTATTGATAACTTATTACGAAACACTCTAACTTTGCACAAAACAATATGTTTGTATAACAACATGCCAACCGGTTTCGCCCTCCCTGCGTATTATTACCGTAATTTTATTCAATGTTTAGGAAATTAGTAACTTTGCGATACATTATTAAATGAAACACTGTATCCAAACCGGTTTCAGCACACCTTTGCCTTCTTCAGGGCAGATGAACTTAAAGAATAGTGTGCTTTATCCTATTACTTTTTTGTATTATCAGCTTTGCACCTCAAAATACTATTTAACCAAATAGGTAGATGCTAATTATATTTCATAACGTTGCGCGTCACATTTTTTTTTTCGTTCAGGAATAAACGATAACTTCTTCTTGTGCATATCGAAGGTCGGATATCATCACGGCAATCTACAGTCTTCACCCTCCCTGAAAGCTGCAACCTCTTCAAAATATCAAAAACATTCAAATGAACCGTGCTCTCGCCTTTTTTTATTTAGAAAATTATTTCTATTTGTTCCTGAACTCTAGTATGAATAATGTCAATACCATCTATGTTACGAGAATATGCTTAGAAAGACAGTGTGCTACCGTTGTCTATTCCCAATATGACTCCATTCCATAATTGCTGAATTCAACACTAAATTCCGAGACTTATCGGCGAAGTCTCGACTCGGATGTGGACTCATGCTTACCTATAGGGCGTATGTATTAATATACATGTATAATATTATGCATCCCGATGTAGACGTATACCGCTCCGCACGCAAACGCACATGCACGTGCATGGTGTCGCACAGTGGTCAAAGTAGTGATTTTAGAGAAAAAATATTATTTCGTCCTAAAATCTCCTGTAAATTGTTTATTATAGAATAAATTCACTCGTTTTATGTTTTATATTAGAATTATGATGACCAGTTTTGCCATGTTACGCATTACTTTATTTTTTTTTATTATTGTAAGTTTTTGATACACATTAGTACATTTTGAAACAGTAGGTATATAAAAAAAAAGAAAGTATAATAAATTAAAAATATATATATATGTAACTAAAAAGAAGCACAAAGGCGAATCCTGTGACCGGGTATTGACAATAATAATAATGCTTTATTCCAGAAGGCATGCAGATGCAGGGGTAGTGCAATGCATTGCGTTCAATATGTTACAATAATAACACACAAAAATAAATAACAATACATAAATAGAAAATAAAACAATATAAAAAAATATCGAATAATACAAAATGAAAAAGGTTCTTGGTGATTATTTGTCGGTCTCCTGTCTCCAAGGGGCTGTCAGGGGGGACTCCATCCATTATAATATTTTTTATCAGATTTCTATGATTTAAGTGAAAGTCTTAATTTTAAACATAAAATTAAGGTATTCATTTGTTTGCATGTTATTAACATGCTTGAAGAAATAAGTCAATTAATAATAATATTACAATATTATCTGTTCTTTTCGTAGCAATATTCATAGATTTTGTTAATTAATAAAATTGGTCGTTTCGCGTAACCTTCGAACGTTTGCACCACCTTCAACGATTTCGCAGACACTGAAACATAAGAAATATCCAGCAGTAAACAGATAATCTTTATGATTTTGAAAAATACGTTCATTTTGCTGTAGGCGCGACAGAAATGTGAAAATTAGAAATTATGTGAAAAGTTTTTGATACGCTCAGTTTAGAATAAGTACCATAAAAACTTCCAAAAAACTCTTATTTTAATATCACATACATAACTCGACATTCATGCACAATGTTCGAGAGTAAACTGCGCGTACTGAACGTGTCTCGACAAATCGAGTGCACGGACACCAGCGTGTTTGATTATGTATCTATGTTTATCGTATTTATGTACTTTGAAGAATTTCCTTTGTAATCTCCTTATTGACCATGATGTGACAGTTTCTCGACTCTGCAGAAAGTTGTTGAGATTGTTTACTGTTGCTTGCATCGTATTGATATATTTTAAAAATTAGTTTCCTATTAATATTTTCCCCCTGTTGTCGACTTATTGACCATAGTGCGACGGTTACTCTACTTAGTACATTTTTGGAACTGTTAGACTGTTTCATGTTTGATCATATTGACTATCTAAAAATGCCAAATTACTTTGTTAATTTCGTCCTTCTGTTATCGGCCTTTGACCACAGTGCGACGAATTCTCTACTTAGTACGCTGTTGGAACTGTTCGACTGTTGCCAGTGACCTGGTCTCGACTAGGCTCTTTCACACGTACACTTCAGAGCGCGCACATCGAGCAGACTTTCAGGCCGCGCGCAAAAAGTAAATTTCGCTAGCAGCGGTGGGAAACCTCCGGCCCGCGAGGCTCTTTGGTCCGCCCCCGGGGTACTTTTAGTCCGGCCTACCAAAAGAATCGCAGGCGAAAATAAACTAAAAATATGTAAAAATTGGGACAAAAGCAAACGTAGATAACACAACACAAAACTCGATGACACCAGTAGTATTCGGAACACGAGAACAATTTTTTTTTTCATGGTGTGTCACAGTTGTAGATGGTTTGCTGAAAAATTTGGAGGAAAACCATTTGCGTGTTCCGAGTGCAATGATAATTGAAGCTTGTGGGGACTCACAAGCAGAATCACTCTTAAGTTAAAACCATCCTCGTATTCCTAGTGCAGCTATAAAATTCTGGTTGCAGACCCAAAGCTGCAAAATTCGGATTTAAACCTGCGTGTTACGAGAATATACTTACTAAGATTCTGCTTGTGAACTCACAAGCAGAAACGCTTAAATTAAAGTCATTCTCGTGTTCCAAGTGCAATTATAAATATCTAGTTGCAGATCGGTTCCATGTGAAGCAATCATTTGTTATTTCATTTTATTACTGTGCTACCGATTCATATCCGTGTCATTCACTACCGTTCCTAAAACTATGTACATAGTGGTTAAATTCTTCATTACAAAATGTCTAGAAATTGTTACATAGTTAATGCCCAAGAAATACAAAAAAAATTATTCAATTTTAATAAATATTTTGAGATTCCCCCTGAACTCTCCCTTATCATCCCATCATTGTCTGAACATTTGAGTCTGGCCCGCGGGTGATATTAATCATCCAAATGGCCCTAGACGGCAAAAAGGTTCCTTACCCCTGTGTTAAAGTAACGTAACGGTTTGCAGCACAGTCCAGTGTGGGACTTTTCTGTTCAGGGTTTGGAGCGCCGCTCTAGATGCGCGCTCCAAAGCGTACGTGTTAGGTGATCAGTAATGAGACAGTGATACCGGCCGGCTGGTTGCTGCGCGTTCCTCGTTGCTGTCAGCCATTGGCCGTGCCGGGTCCACTTTGCATGGCGGCATTATTCTCGGCCGATTCTCGTTCTGCGGATTAACTGTGTCTCGTCAACCATCCGTGAGAATGCATCCATCTTGCGGGCTACGGTACCCGAGCAAGGGTCCCGTGCGGTTTCCTCAAATGCCTGCAAATTGACAACGAATCACTCGGAAATTGTTCACAAATAATAATTCATGTTAAATTTGTACCATTTTCTGGGATGGTTTCAAATACGGGCTTCTTTGCGCCTGATAAAAGTTTACACGTAACATCAATATGTTGCAGCAAATTTGTATTAGGTATGATTTACATTTGTATGTTTCTGTGTTTTTTTTTATATATAAATCATAATCAATAATTGTTTTGACCGGTGTGTAGACGAATGGTTCAAGGCTTCAGGTTCGCACTCGGCCGTCGCCGGTCCAAGTTCTGCCTTTAAGTAGGGATAATTCGAATACATATGTATATATAATATTTACTTATTGAAAAATTGGAATCTGTGAATCAATGTAAAAAGCTGTGCAAATTTCACTAAGCCAGAGCTAGGTTTTTGAGAGTTTTCGCTTCATGATTTTCTGCTTCACAGTAAAGTTGTCGACGTCGTCACAGGTATGCTCGATGCACTATTTAAAAATAGCTGAATAAGGTTACATCGTGAACAACATAGCCATGATTTTTAATTGCAAGTAATGCGGGTACTTGACGTCATCCAAATTATGTTTTTGCAACAACATCTTACGTAGGTTCCGCATAATTGCATTATGCAACGAGAAACTGAGACGGTTTCTACGGGGGAAGTATGATATTTTACAATATTATTTCTCCGGGTGTTATTTGCTGGGGCACGCGAGGCGTATCCGGTCCAAGTGTGGCATTCCTCTGTTACTCTTGGAACTTGGAACAATGGACCGATTTGTCGGCGAAATCATCGATAGTGAGGGACCGTTCTGTGGCCGTGTGAGGTTTCTTCTCACGCTGCCAAATGTGTTGCGTCATCGCGCTTACCGAAGGGTTCCGCTTTCCAGCGCGTTCAGATGCCGAGCTTCCACCAATTATCCTCTCGTCTAATATTATTAATCAGAGAGCCAATAGCCCAAACACACACTCAGCTACACGTATCACTATCTCTGAATTGAGAGATCTGAAACCTCGTGAAACATCTCAAAACAATACTGCAACCACAAAAGGAATGCGCTTTACTTCCATTTCACAAAAAAGTATGCCTAAAACGTATGGGTAGACTCAACGCTTGTAAATATATAGATATATGTATGTATATTAGTAAATATATATAAACAAATATAATAATTTCATGAAAAAAGAAACTAATTTTTTACCGCCACTAACTAATGCCAAGTATATCCACGCACTGGCCTTGCCTGTGTGGGATTTTTTGCTTTATATACAATACATATATATTTATATACATGTATTCATATATATGTATAATTGAATATAAAAAAATATATACATGAATATTTTTAAAAAATGTTTATAACCTTTGTACCTATGTTTATATAAATAAATGAATCTATCAAAAAATTATAAGAAAAATAAAATAAAAAAAACGCGTTCTACGTATTTAACATTATTTGACGAGCAAATCGTATTTTTGAAATTACTGTTCATACTCGTATTATTATTAGTTTTCCAGATATCGAGGAAATGTTTTTAAAGTTGGTACGTATTGAAGGCGCACGTACATAATTTTCACATAAAACTCAATGCCAATGTAACGAGAGCAACTTTACTGTTCTCACAAGAATTGACTCACATATTTTCGTATGAATGTTTGCTCACCGCACAGAGAATTCTTATCACCGCCTGAGTGACTAAGAGAGAAGTTACTGAAACAACTGGTTGGTTGCAATGATAAAATTACAGTTGTGATACGACTTAAGAATCTGATTTTATACAACCGGAACCGAAATAATTGAATGTCCAAGACATAATGGTGGTATAAACCATACACTCATCCGCCAAGAGCTGTTAACGAAGTAATAACCCACTAATTTACCACAGGCACCTCTAAATCCAGAGAGGCAGGTAAACGAGTTTGTTTGATATCAAAACACAATACATGTCGTGCTCTGTTGACGTCAGACATCGCTAGTTAAAATGCGGCGAGCGAAGGCCAACATTCACCGAGGTGTTTCGTCACCAAGAACACATCGGAACAGAGTTTCATATCAACAATCTTTTCGGTGAATTATTGAAATTTAAGACTTCTCTCCCGCCCAGGTGTTGAAGTTTTACAATTCACGAGTAAGTCAACCTTTACACTGCGATTAATTATTTCACGTTGCAATATTCTTCGCCGGCGCCCAACGGGCTGGCCGTAGAGCCACACTGCAACTTATTAATAAATAATCCGTGTTTCGTTAGTTAGCATGTAACTGATAACCCGCTCTTCAATACCGTCGATATACAACTGACGGCCTCCATGGTCGAGGGGTAAGGCTCTCGACTACGAATCTGAAGGTCGCTACTTCAAATCCTGGCGTGCGCAAGTTAATTTTATTTTATTAAGTTGTTCTGTTTCACAAGTAATTCATTATATCATAAAGACCACCATTCAGAATTGAAACGTTGCTTGAAATGGCTTTTAGCCGTGTTTGGTGACCAGATCTGAATAGCCAGGTATTTCCTCACCTTCCTCTTCCCCTACTCCTTCCCCTCCCCAATACCTTCAGCCTCATAACATTCCCCAATTGGGTATGCCATAGTCTCACTGGCTCCAGATGGTTGGGAGCAGTTGGGACTCTTGTTATAGTCGATCTTCAATACAATCAATACGCATTTCTTTTTCAAAAGATTAATATTTTCGCCCGGCAAAAGCTCTGTTGCTTTATTCTGTTTTCTCTGTAAATTCAGGTTGATCATTTTGGCTTGACTTCTTTTCAAGACTTCTTATAACGTCTGACGGAAAATGCGGCTCGTTTGATTGAAGAACAGTTCGGGAATACATTTCTTGGAATTTCCAGATCTTTGTTTATGGCACATCACAGGATGATATTTTAATGTTAAGTTCGTTTCCTTTTTGTCTCGTCAACACGCAGTATCCCCTAGTGGTGGGCAAAGCGGCTCGGTTTAGTGAGCCGGATCACTAAATCAGCTCTCTGTAAAGACAATCCACATGAAAACTGGACGAAAAAAGTATCGTGTAAGAACATATTAAGGACGTCTTTAGGAGGGCCAAGGGAGCGAGCGAGAGGGCATGGTGCGGGGGGCGCGAACCGTCGTTCAATCGAGCCGGATCACCGAACCCGTACACTACAAAGAGCTGATTTAGTGATCCGGCTCACTAAACCGAGCCGCTTTGCCCACCACTAGTATCCACAAATCCCAGTTTAATCAGTGAGCTTTGATGTAGTACTGGATAATTGATTGATGGACGATAAACCTGCTCCGATGTTCTCGCATTCTAGGAAGCATATCCAACTATGTATTAATATTATCGGTATCACAATACTCGTACATAGTGTCTTGAATGGAAGCCTTGCGAATTATCTAACAACCAGGAAATATTACACGAGACTGTATTCGTTACATGATATTCTATTGCAAACTATCAAACACTATTATAACAATATGACAGCGGAACGAAAATTTCTTCTTTGTTCTTCTGGTAAACATCGTTTCATTTTTCCGCATGTTGAAACTGGTACAAAACTCACAACGTAGGATGTAGGCAGCAGGTATGTGCCACTGTCAGCTGTTTATTTACTCGTAGAACATTGTTTTACTAAAGTTTTACCTCGATTCTTTTAAGGATTGTTTTTCACTATTATTTGATCTGCCTATCTTGTTTTATTTTAAAATAAGAAGGAATAATAATAATAATAATAACTAACTAACCATCAAGCCGTTTCCCCGCAGGCGTAGGAAGAGAGGACTGACCGCCAAACAACTCGATCTTTGCATACACTTCTTGCCTCATTCACATTCATACAACGCCTCATACATTCTCTTCTGTATTAATTGAATTACTTCTATAGCGCCATCAGACACGTTAATCAGACTTTATTAATTGTTTTTGTGTTTAATTCGTAGATCTCCATTTAATCAATTTTGTTAATGTTATTATTAAGTTCTGCGAGTATTTTAGTTTTTATTATCGTGACAGCTGTTTCGGCGTTCAAAACCATCTTCAAACTGTGGCGACGCTGAGACGACTTATTTATATGATCCTATTTACACACCCACCCAACTTCAATTTTTATGGTGCCTAAAATATTACCGGTTAAACCGATGTACTGAGAAAATAATTGTGAAAATCGATTCTCTATTCTGTCAGGCGCCTACAGTTGAAATCTGTTTTCCTCGCAATAAATGGCAATGTTTCTTAATGATTTTGAACGCCGAAACAGCTGTCACATTAATAAAAAACTAAGATACTTGCAGAATTTAATAATAACATTATTCGATTTAATTTACATTCAATTTAAAAAAATAATAGTTAGACTTGATAATATGTAAGAAACTGTGTTTCCGTATCGCCTCATATCAACACGAAGTACACGCCGTGAACAGATACCGAGCAGGTCAACCGCTGCCGGTGTCAACATCTTCCGTTCCTTGTTCCTTGTTCCTTGCCCACCTCGTCTCGCATCTCTCATCTCGCCTCCCTACCTCTACGTCTTCCCAGCGACGAATGCAATCCGTTCCATATATTTTGTAAAGAAACTTACCGGCTGCGTTTATTGAGTTTTCACGAAGCCGCTGAGAGGGCGTGAAGCGAGTAGTCACTAGTCACTAGTCTCTAGTCACTAGGTGTAGGTGTAGGTGTACTGCAGTACTATGGGTACTGTGATAATATTATTTATAATCTGTCCTAACGGCGCACTATGGGGCCAAAGGGTGCATATCATCCCAAAATTCAATACCTTTAAAATATAAGTTGTATATAGATTTGCAATTTATGAAGATTGTATAAAATATTGCAAAGGAACTATTAATATTAAAAAACATATATATCGAAGACGTCAACCTTTTCCTGCTATTCCTGCCACTAACTGATACCAGGTATACCCACGCACTGGCTTAGCCTATGTGGGATTTTTGTTTTATATACATTACACTTATATATAAGTTAATATAAAAAAATAATTAAAAAAATCTTTAAATAACCTTTGTATCAAAATATTAATTAATAAGGTAATTAATATAAATATCGATGAGTAAAAAAAAATATGCACATATAATTATTTTTTATGTACAGAAAAATATTTTTAAAACACAAAAAATTATATTTGTAAATCCTGTTAATAAAATATACTTTAGCTTCATCTTCAAAGAACAGAACTTTTCGTCCTTTGGTCAAACTTTTGCTGAAAATATATGGATCTGAATTGTACATGAGGGTGCATTACGTCTTCATTTGTTGATGATCGTGAGCATTTTCTAGCGTCTTGGGCACCCTCTGAAAGCTGTCCAAATGGTAACAAAGAATAATATTTTATGATGTTTTCTCCATGAGTTAGTACCTTCTGTACAGAAGCAGGTATGTGTACTTCTGTACATAATATTCAGTTGTTGCGCTTGCATTTTCTCCGATTTTTTTTTTTAATCTATAGGTTTTCCATCAGCCATGGTTTGTAAAATTATGTAAAATCTCTTGATTAGTTCCGCTTTTACACTAGTTATATTCGCGCTACATGAATAGTTAACAAAGAACCTTCTTGCATTTAATTAAGTAATTAACCATCACGCCGTTTCCCCGCAGGGGTAGGTAGAAAGGACGGACCGCCAAACAACTCGATCTTGGAACACACTTCTTGCTTCATTCATATTCATTCATCGTCTCATACATTCTCTTCTATTATTCCAACTTCTGACATGGCCCCCGACTCAAGTATTTGATTCACTCGATGGTGCCATGTCTTCCTCGGGCGTCCCCGGCTTCTTCCATTCACTTTCGCGTCATATATTCTCCTTACACTCCTTTCTTCGTTCATTCGCTCTTCATGCCCAAACCATTCTTGCAGTTTGTCGACAATAAGCCCAAGCTGTTCTCTGAAAATTTTTTGTACTTCTGTTTTTAATTTATTTTATTTAGTTATATTAAATATAAAAATAAAAAGCTGTGCCTACCCTAAGAAAAACGAATCATGTAAAGAAATTAAAAGATTGCCTATTAAAATGTATTTTTCAATGAATTTGGTAAGGAACTCGTACGTTCATTTATTCAGTTGGTCACAAAAATCAGCGGAAAATGATAATAACATGGAACCGAACATGAAAAACTATACAGCCCACCGTTGGTCATAGAGCAATGCACGCCACTGATAATACCACATGGTACATAGGTACCTACATACTGGCATAACTTGCCAGAGATATATGCATAAAAAAAACAGTTTTTAATAAACAACACTCTACGTATACATACCAACACTAGGTATATATTGTAAACGTGCTTATGTAAAAATAAATTACAAACATGACTTTAACCCTTACCACTCCTTTGTCGGGTGCCAGCCGACATCATTATTTGTACGCCACGCCACAACTCAGTTGTCGGCTGGCGGCCGACAAGATAAGATGTGCCCGCGCGGTGTATTTTCGCGCGCAAAACATGACACGTGACGTTGTTTCTTGTGATCATTCGATAAAAAATCATTTAAATTCACGTTTTAATAAGATTTTGACTGTTTTCCGTTTTTGTTTTACTATAAAATAACCTTTTTGTAACTGCCTATCAATAAATTAATATTTTGACATTATTTAAATTACAGTTGGCTGACAACAAATATTAAAAAATAATGGAGTGGTAAGTTTATAAAATGAATGAAGATTTTTTGGTAATTATTATGTTATGTAACATGCATTTTCACCGGTTTAGAGTTTTTACACGGCGCCTCCTATTACCATAAATCCAATATCAGAAAAGGGAAAATATAAAATAATAATAATATTTAACCATCGGAAAGTTCGGCAGGAACGAAAGGTTTAGTAAATGTTTATAATTGTCATAAATATGGTAAATTTATTTGTCAAATTAATTTTATTTGGTTATTAGCCATGCCGAAAAAAATTCATACATATATTAAAAAAAATAGTATACATATCCAATAAAATAAAAATTATTTCCAGTTTCGACTTAGAACGCTAGATATGTGGATTCAAAGTTCCACTTAAATTGTCGCAATAAATCAGTCGTTTACAAAAGTTCAACTTTGACGTGTCATTATAAATTAACGGAATAACCTACAAACATATAATCACAATATGAAAGAGTCGAGGTATTTAGAATTTAGAATCAATGATTAGTTTAACCCTACGACATAATTAACGAAAGTGAATTTTGGGATCAAATGTACCTTTTCGCCTCACAGTGCGGCGGCGCGCAACAAAGGTCCAGTGAAAAATACGAAAAAGTAGTGTAACCCGAGGGCGACACAGCAACAGCACACTGCTCCAAACTCGATACAGATGTGCTCAACCTGCGGGAACCATAGAGACAAGATAGTCGCGGCGCTCAACAAGTTGTTATCGCACTAATCTTATTTACCGAACTCTCAACCGATGTATGTATATTCATGAATTATAATGATTTTTTACAAATCTGAGAATTGTGTTCTTCACTTCTTCCAATTTCCAATACATTGATTGCTTTGTACCGGTACGCCTTTTCTAGTACCGCTTCTCTGTTATTCCAGTTGGTGTGCCTTACGGTCCCAACGTAGCTACGTAATAATAATCTAGGTCATGAATGGATTACAAAGTGTACGGACAACCCGGAAGTATATAATTATTGGAATCACGTCGATGCTTCCTAGGGCCTGCGCGGATGCAATTCTTAGGCTATTTTATAGGAGTCTTTTGTGGGAAACTAGTGGTATTCCAATTATTTCTGAATCAGTTTTTTTTTGGAAGAGGAAGACATGGAACGATCACAACAAAGGAAGCGAGGATGGCAGTCTGTAATGAAGCTCTGGTACCAACCTGACGTATGACATGGAACTGGCAGAGGAAGCTCGCAAAAAAGGACTGAAAAGCTGTAGAAATTATATCCTTGCGGCTTATTTATGGTAAAATCGTGTCGTACACGGCGTGCGATTACACTGATTATAAATGAGGAAATCCGTAAAGAATGCACAATAATGGAGTACCAGGAGAATATTATATGGCCAAATGGGTGAACGTAGAAGTCGGGATCTTATAGGATTATATGGTACAGTCAAGCGAATCAAATATTCGGAGTAGAACATATGACAGAAGGACGACGCACGTGCGAATATGAATGAAGCGAAGAGTGTGCCAAGGCAGAGTTGTGTTGCGCTTCATCTTCTCTGCCTGCTCTTGCTGAGTAATGGTGTGATGGCCAGTTATTTAGCTAGTTTGCTGGTTGGTAGTAGAGATGGTTGGCTGGGAGCAGGGAGAGGGGTGTGGTGACCGTTGGCAGGCTCGTTGCTCGCTGCTCGCTGACTGCTCGCTAGCCGGGCGAGGTAACAGATCCGCCGGCCTAGTAGAACAGGTTGTTAACCCGCAGGTCGCGCCGGACGGATGCCCATTACAAACAATCGGCTCGCGTGACCGCCTCGCGCTCCCACCGACACGCACCCGGCGGCGGGCCGGCCGTACCCTCGCCGTACCTGGATACTGGACATCCGCAGCCTCTTCCTCGCCCCATCCTCGCCCATCCTCGCCTTTTCGCAGTCGGCCCATTCCGTTGAACTCTCCCCACGCGGGTTGCCGATCTTTTCCATCTCTGTTTTGGGCCGGCGGAAGCAGTGATTACACCGGACGATGCTGTTAGCTACTAGCTGTAGTAGCTGTAGCTGTTAGCTAACGAAAGTGTTACGCCGCGCCCGCCGGGCCACTCGGCTGATCCAATGCATATGTAATGTTTTTTTGCATCCAGCTGGGTCTATTAACGACACTGGATCACCTTGCCCGTGCTTTAGGAAGGCTCGCATTGAATATTTAAACATAATAAGTACCTATATACGTTAATACATTAATATATACTTACACTTTCTCTTTGAGTGTTGATGCTTTTTATAATCGTCACATAACTACATATGACTTATTTAATATTTTTGTATCAACATCAGTTTTCTCTTCAGAATTTTGATATGTTTATAATCTTCTGGGAAAAGCTTTCGCGAATAAAGTTCCCGGTGCTATGCAACCCGAGACTGACGCACAAAACTATTAAATCAATTGATTGATTAAAAGCTCTCCGAGCTTTGCGGAGCTCGATGGTGTATCTGAGATTTTGCACCGTTCAATTTCGCACCTTGACATGGTTATTGATTTACGATGTAACACGCGAGTATCCTATGGTTACAAATTAATTTAATCAATCATGGAGAGACGCGGAAAGTTGGCCGAAACAAAGCGTTTACAAAAAGCTTTCATCGGATAAAAGCACGCTGTCATTACAGATTAAAGTTGCACGCGAGTTAAATTTCGGAACCTGAATTTCATTATTGATACAGCGAAAGCGACGAGCCTTCAAATTCACCCCTGAAATTCAAAACTTTCGAAATATAGAAAATTTATTTTACTTGATCGGAGGAAAATCTCATTTCTTGCTCCAATTAGCATTTTGTATGTATATATTCACGTATCTAACTACTTATACAACCGTTCTTATTAAATTCCTTATCACTAACTTGTATCTACAAACTTCGTATCTAGTAAAGTTTTTTGTCTCGTTTGAATATCTCAGTGCCCTTGGCCTTTCGTATTAGGAACAAAAGTCTTCAGACGTTTATCTGAATACAAATCGTAAGTACGTAGGTACTTTAGGAAAATATTATCTTACGTTTGCGTGTTTGCGCGGAAGGCTAACCTTGATTGTTTTAAAAATTTGAATGTCAACGGCGCGCGGCGGTTCGAATTGCAGACGATTTGGAAAGCAGATTGGGTTCTGTCGGTTTTGTGCAATGGGGAATGGAATGGGGGATGGGGAGGGTCTTTCAATTTCCCCTAATTTCTGTCCACATGTTCAGCCGGATGGAGGGAAATGAAATGATGTATGAAGCTGTGAATTTCCCCGCGCTTTCCTTGCAATTTCCGCCGCCGCCGTCGCTATTGATTCTGCCCACACCCCTTCCCGCCCCCTCCCGTCCCGCCCTCCACCTGCCCCTCATCGTAGCCTCCTACTTCCTACGCGCTCCCACCAAGCACTCGGCGCCCCCTAACTAACTGAAGTGCCCAACAACTCGCGATGCATGCAGCTTTTTCCGCACTATTTTAAAATGCAAAGGATGCACTGTTATTGATGTAACGTAAAGCAATTATTTTTTTTATGTAGGTAAATACCTAACTTCTTTCTTAGAAGTTCATTAAGTACAGAGGGAGGTTTTACTGGAAATAACATTACGTATCGTTTTTGATGGAATAATATAATTCTCCAATATTTAATTAACGAAGTCATTAATTTTGTATGTACAATTAATGCCTAATTGGATTTTTTTAGTGGCAGATTTTGGTACGTGACTCGATTTTGGCTCAGCAAATAATATAACCATGGATTATTGAAGGATCGTTTTCGCGTGGCAAAGTATTGCATTGTACTATTATGTCTGTGTAGAATTCGTTAGCGAAAATAACGAATCCTGGCTCTTAGTAATTACTAATTTAATTAAATTGGTTAAAAATATAATAGATATTGATTATTATGATTATAATGACATTTTTTTATATATATATGTTTATGATAAATTAGGCAAATTATATATGGATTTGAATATATCTGATCTGAATTTTTTGATCATAATAGAAATGAGAAATTATTATATTTTCATTTTGAAAAACTAAAAAATGATCGTTTTGATATAAGTAACAAATTATTGGTTCATAGTTTAGTTATGAAAATATAAAAAATAACAAATTATTCTTTCTGGATTGTAAAATATGACAAATTATTATGTGTTATTGATTGTAATGGTGTTGACAAAATATATTATTTTGATTATAATAGATGTGGCAAATTATTATTTAAAGAAAAACTAACTACAACTTATTTATATTTTATAAATGCGACCACTTATTAATGTTTAAATTATTTGCTTGCAGGTTTCCGCTGGGCAGCACATGCAGCTGAGTGGTGAGCTGGGCAGCGGACACGTGTCGGTGGCGGCCCACCAGGGCATGTACTTCGGCCAGCAGGGGGGTAACTCTCCTCATCACCACCACCAGAGCTCAGGTTAATAGTGTTTTCAATCTTGCATTTGGCGATGTCTCCTGGTTCCACAACATGGCTCTCCGGGTGACAGAGCCCTCTTACCATATATCGTAGAAGAATGTCCACTCCACCAGTTTTCCTATGGTACATCTGTGCTGAACCAAGTGACTCCCGATGCCGTTGACTGGCTGGATAACTCAGCATCCTTTTATGACCTCCACCAATTCTCCTCCATCATACGAAGAAAAATTGGCACTGTAGATGAATCTGTGTACTTTCATCCTCTTTACATTTCCTACGGTCAATGGTGCTTTCCACTCCCAAAGGCAGCTTGAGTCTCCTAAGGTGGTATTGTCCTGTTAATCGTCCTACTAGCTTCTTTAGCGAGTTTCCATCCATATTGAGTGGTTTTCTGGCTCGTTTGGGGTTTCCTTCTATGAATACTTTGGTTTTTCTGATTTCGGTTGCTCGTTCAGTGTTACAATCCCTTAGTAAATCTTCCAGGTCCAGGTAACGGCGACTCGTACACCGTATCCCAGTCGCAGACCATCAACTTCACCCAGCAATCTCTGCGCCAGCGTCAGCAACAGCAACAGCAGCAGCAACAGCAGCAACAGGCACCCAACGCGGGGCCCCAGGGCGTGCCGATGGGCCCCGGCGTGCCCACCTCTGTGAACGGCAATGCCATGGCCATGGGCATGGGCATGACACGGGAGCACCACGCCAAGATGATGCAGCAGCAGCAGCAACAGATGCTGAGGGCGCAGCAGCACCTGAGGCCGCCACCGCCGGAATACAAGGCATCGCAAGGTCCGCTGCCGGGTCTTGGGCAGCAGCAGGCCAGGTTCCAGCAGCCAATAAGACGGGCTATGAATCAGCCAATTCCTCCCTCGGGTTAGTTTGAAATTTGCTACTTATATCTTCTGTCACTTTTACTTACTCGCTTCTCTATCGGCTCTCTTGCCTATTTTTTAATTTAAAAAAAACCTAAATGATTAAATGTTTCATGTTATTGTCTTATATAATACCAGCTGTAAGGCCTTTAGCCCAGTCCAGGTGTGCTGATAGATCAGCTCTTCGAGGCTGGGGGGTGAAACTGCAGTTCTTTCTGTAATCAGAGTACTGTTTGAGATAATGGCCTTAGTACTTCCACTTTCATTATTCAATTCACTCAATAAATAAATAATTACCAAGCACCAGTGCTAATGCAGCCTTTCTGTCTTGTTATCAGGATATACTAAGTGTTATAAATTAATCTCTCCCCAGTGCTCATTAAATGCTAGATTGTCACTAATAGAATCTTAAACCGCTCACCGTTCTAATCAGCTTCTAAATAATTGCAATTTTCATAATCGGTACTTTAAATTTCAGCAGGTCCAATGATGCGTGGAGCAGGCGGTGTAGTCTACGGCGGTGGCGCTCGATACGCAACTCCCGGGGGGCCCCAGGCGCCCCCAGACTGGAGGCACCATCTCGCCATGCAACAGCACCAGCAGACGGCCCAGGGACAGTTCGCCAGACACCCCAACATGGCAGCTTTCTCACACCAGCACCATCAAGGTACTTTAGAGATTTATAGTGTACGCTCATGTTATGACGTCTAATTAATATGTATATTAATAAGACTTACCCTAATTCACTAGGTCTTTTATTATATTTATTTATATTTATACATATAAAGAAGAGGTAGGGGTAGGGGTAACACATCACAACCTCAAAACTTTACTTCAAACCATTCGTAACCCCGGGCAACGCTGGGTACTCCAGCTAGTATTATATGTATTACATTTAACAATTGAAATCCAACATATTGGATGTTTATCCAATATGTTGGATATTTATCCAATATATTTATCATTTGATACACTAGTAAACAAAGGAAGTGAAGAGATGTGGCTCATTCAACTTGATAGTTGCGAATGTCATTGTTTTTGATAAACACATTTGGGATGGTTTTCCGCTAGTGTATTGTAAGTTGTTAGGTGTTTTTATCTGTGACCAGCGGTGGCTACAGTATAAATATACTTACATCATTTTGATTTGGTTTTGTAATTGACGATAACCTCATTTAAGGCATACCACACAGCTCCGTTGTAACCTCTCTCTATCTCTCATAAACGACGCATATAGAAGAAACAGAAAGAAAGATTACAGTGGAGTTCTCAATGGCAGGACTATATTCTGTTATGCCCCGATATCGCCTTGTCGTTGGATGTACGACAGCAGTAATTCTTTACCAACCTTGTCTTTCTGTCTGGTCCGGCTAGCGTCACAGTAATTTTAGTGTTTCAATAGCTCAATGATAGATTCATCATTTACTCTGTGAAGTTGGCAAAGGAAAGTTCTTGAGATTACATTACTGAGCTTACTAAAGTAGATGAAGACAGAATTGCAATTTACAGTATAAAATTAATTTAATATCACGGCTCAAATAATTCTTAAACAATTCAGTTCTCAATAGGTTAATAATATGTTACTCTGTGTTAGCATAGAGAGCAACAGGAATGCGTCACTTTTCAAGTTAGAATAGTATTATTTTCAGTAAATAGAACGACATTTAATTCTAAATTTGTGTTAAAATATGTGTATTGTTTACAAGCCAGAAAAGTGTATTAACCTAATGGTGGTGAATTGGTTACACAGTGAAGTCATTGTAATTTATAGTACATTGTGGAATGTTTCTTTCGAAGAGTTGTTAGGAAATATCTACACAATTCTGTACAGCAATAAACAAGCAAGAACATTTTTCATAGTTGACAGATTTTACACATTAAGAGGGTTTAGGGATGTAATCCCGTAATTAATTTGTAGGTCAAAATATAAGTGCGAAAATGACATTTATTTCTCAGAAGAAACTTATTTTCCTGTATCACTGGTTGGTGTGGACCAACTGTGTGTAAGATGGAGTTGTCAATGTGTCTACTATGAAACAAAAGAGAACACAAAACTCACTTGGCATGACATGCTTATGACAAAA